>OX418227.1:18093863-18163610 GCA_948455865.1 Conomelus anceps | reverse complement strand
ATATATTAAAAAATCAGGAATAATTCAGCTAAGTCCCTCTCGCGAGCGGAGATCGAGTGCGGAACATGCAACTCTTGCTTGTTGCACTCTCCTCGCAATTCACGCTAGCGAGGTGGAAAAGCTATAAGAAATAATCCTGATACAAATATCCTTCCAATAAATAATTGAAAGATTTAATGCTATTTGTCCTTCTACAAGGACAAACCAGAATGTTGCTGAGGCAATATATCCCACTCGGCTATACCGCTTGATGGTCCGCTGAAATAATATATAACTATAATCTGCAACCAAGGTCGAGCAAGGATTATAAATCAGAACTAAGGTTTTGAAATTAAGATGGATTTTTAATAAGCGTAAATTGAAATTATTGAATTTAAAAAAGGATGAAAGATAGCAATTCATATGCGGAGACGCAACTCTTGCCTTCAAATCCTACCACTAATATTCTGAAACTAAACAATGATATAATAAATAAATTGTTCATGTGAGCGTTTAGGTCTCTAGCCTGAGGATATCTCAGTTCCAAGAGAGTAGTTTGATTGCAATTTACAATTAGATATGCCGATTATTTGTATACACCTTTTATAAATAATATATTTCGCACATACCAGATATTTGGGCCCAATTTTACGCGCACTTGTCGAAGTATTATATTTCTTCTTTGGCTCGTCACTAGTTGGCGTCACCCTCAGACATCTTGGATTGATCCTCGTGGTCGATCGCGAATATTTTTTGAGATTTCAATTGGTTCACTATTTAAATTCGGCAATCTTGGGGTTGCACTCAAACAGCGGGATTTTAAAACAGTTATAAAAACATTAAAATTTGACTAGATCGGATTACAATTTAAATTAAAATTTTTGAGTAGGGGAGGTTTAAAAACGGGACCTCTCCCTCAGCCAGCCTAGATTTTCGTGAAGTGTCTCCTTCTTCAAGCTCTGGTCACAGTACTTGAAGAAGGGGCTGCGTCATGCGGTAAATCCGCCAATCGCAGTACAAGAATTTATTTTCCTCCAATGAGGAGCTTACACCCGATTTTTAAGTACGGTGTACCATACGTAAGAAAATTAAATAAATAGAAAATCGGAGGAAATAATAATTAAATTAAAGAAATTAATAATTAGCAGGACAAGCATAAGCAGATTTCCCAAGTTGATAAAATAACAAAAATACAAGAAATAAATAACAATACGAATATTTTAGCGAAAAGGAAAGTGACATTACTAACCGGTAACAGCTGTTTGATAAGCCGGTTTTATCAGGACAATAAATTGACAAGCCAACCTTTCACATAAAGTAAACAACTTTTCGTATTACAGCCCATTGTAGGACGCTGTTTTAACAAATTAGGAAAATGATTGTGCATCTAAGTTTATGTAAAATTAAATAATATAATTGATAATTCTGAGTGAGTATTTAATGTTACAAATTAAACCTTGTTTCTCAGATTAATTACGATAT
Organism: Conomelus anceps; assembly: GCA_948455865.1. Lineage (NCBI taxonomy): Eukaryota > Metazoa > Arthropoda > Insecta > Hemiptera > Delphacidae > Conomelus > Conomelus anceps. The sequence goes on along the minus strand of OX418227.1, from coordinate 18,162,149 downwards.
CATTATTGAATTGGGGTTGGTGAATTTGCACCGTGAAAGTATTAAATAAATAAATAAATCACTTGCTATTATTTTTGATTGGAATATTATAAATGATTTGTTCCAAACAAATACGGTATTCTTATGAATGATGATGTTCCCCCAACACATAGTTTTTATAGTGGGGTTTCTCTAGGTGAATTATTGGTATAACATATTTTGTATTTATTAAGTTTAACTGGAAGGATTTTGTAATTATTATGTTGTTGATTGATAAATAAATTTCGATTTGATTCATATGTAGTAGGCTCAACCTGATGAAAAGAGCTATCTTGAAATGTGATTCCAATTGCATATGATGGTAAAGCTCATTTTGAAAATCATATGTTTCCTCTGGAAAAAGGTGAGAGTGCCATTTCATTTAAATATCCTTTGAATGCAAGCAAATTCTGAAAATCCTTATTGATACTTGGGCATTTCGTAAAGAAAGATCCATGTAAAATTTCATCGAATTTGCGTTTAGCCGAAAATGCTTTACAAACAGACAAATGCAAAACGAGTATGATAATGGTGTAACAACCAAAACAAGTATCTCTCAGTTTTCAATAAATGTGGTTGTGACAACTTCAAGTCATACTATTCATTATTGATATCTTCCACAATATCACCTTCACCACTACAAAGAAAGTTAAATGCAAAACGAGTTTGATAATGGTGTAATAATTAAAACTAGTATCTCACTGTTTTCAATAAATGTGGTTGTGACAACTTCAAGTCTTATTATTCGTTATGGATATCTTCCACAATATCACCTTCGCCACTACAAAGATAGTTAAATGCAAAACGGTTGATTTGAGTTTTGCATTTTATATATCTGCCATTATATATATATTATATATATATATGCCATTATATATATCATCATATATCTGCCATTTTATTTGCATTTTATATATCTGCCATTATATATCTGCCATTATATATATATATATATATATATATATATATATATATATATATATATGCCATTATATATATCATCATATATCTGCCATTACCTTATAAAGGGTTAACCCTTTATAAGGTAATGGCAGATATATTGCCACTCAACTTCCAAGCTCTCAAACGGGCAGTGAGAAAATATTGCCACCGTATGAACGGTGTAGTATTGTGCTGCCATCTATTGACAACTGATCTGAAGTGTTTCCCACCTTTTTCGATCAGTTGTATGAAGTGTATTTCATTTTGAGGTTACGTTGTTCGCTCTTCATGAAAGTGTGCTGCTATTTCAAGACAAATAACCGGAATATATTCTTCCAAATGTAAGTATTTATTGAACATTTATTGTTATATTGAGTGTTGTGATACTATGATCAGGTTCTAACGCAATTGGAATGTGTTTTGAATAATTTGAGTCACTGTTTCTTTTGGGTGGCAATATAAGTGCCACTGCCCTTTACTGACCTTTACTTGGTGGCAGAATATTTGCCACTGCCTGTTCACAGACAGGTTTCTGGACAAATTACCACTACATGACTATTCTTTGTCACTGTAGATGGACATTATTATCATAAACTTTGTATTTTATTCTAGAAACCCCCATATTCTCATGATATGATGCTAATTTATTGTTGTGTTGACAGGCAATGGCAAAAATATTGCCACCTAAAAAAGGTCAGTAAAAGGCAGTGGCAGATATATTGCCACCCTATAAAAATTGATAAAATAATTGAAAATTTGAATTTTTCAAATATGATATGTTTTATGTAGAGTATTATGTTATGAAATTGCTTTGTATCAGGGTTCTAATTTTTAAGGAACTCTCTGCCTTAAGGAGCTCTCTTCGTTCGGTCAATCGTGGGCGATCCCTTATGCATGTAAACATTCATAGCTACACTCATACCCACGCTCAGGCTTTGCTTTTGTGGGTATTAATTTCCTTTATTATAGTATGTGTTTTTTTAATGTAAAAATGAAGAGGAAATAAAATTGATTTTGATTTTTGAAACAATGAGAAATAGATAATACAAAAAAAAGTTGAAAATATTTCTACAATATAACATAATACATCTTCTTTTGAAAAGTATGAACGATTGTCAGACATACCCAACATTCAAACATACCCATTCTCGACACTGTTTCAGCCAATAATCCACTCCGTAACATTCAGCCTCTTTCAGGTGGTTGGGGAGGAGGGGGAGAAGAGAGGAGGCCCCTAGATGCAACTGACAGTCAACAAAATGGAACCATCGATTTGTCTTCATCTTCATCTTTATCTTTTCTGCAGTTGTGAGCAGATTTTCTTCGACACAATAATGTGAGAAAACTTGAGACAAAAAGAAAAGTGTGTTTTGACTCTCAGCCGACCTTTCCAATCATATTATCTTTCAACGAAGCCGCCATCTGTAAGTGAAGCCCATTATTTTTCTGACACGCATTGTCTTCTCTCGTTCGGCTCATTCATGTTTATTTCAGGCCAAAACAGCGCCATGTTTCGATTTTGTAGCAAACGATGACGTCAAATGGAGACGAATAGAGTTGGATCGGTCTCGAACAAAGTATTTTCTGTTGTCTGGAAGACAACAGAACATCGGTACTACAGTGTGATCCGTGGAAAAAGTTCATTAGGGTTTTGATAAATCGAAGTTTGGAATATGTCACAAATCTTGTGGGGAGAGGGGTTGAAAGAGGAGTAGTAGATGGAGAGGAAGAAAGAGGAAAAATTGAGAAGGAGAAGGAAGAGAAGAAAGAGACGGTGGAAGATGATCGGGAGGAGTGGGAGGAAGAGGAGGAAATGAGAAGGAGGAGAAGGAAGAAACGGAGAAAAAGGATCTGGAGGAGGGGAAGGAAGAAAATTAGATGAGAAGTAGGAGAAGGAAGAGACGGAGGAAGAGGATCGGGATGAGAGGGAAAAGAAGAGGAAATGAGAAGGAGGAGAAGGAAAAAAATGAGGAGAAGGATAGGAGTTGAAGAAGGAAGAGACAGTGGGGGGAAAAGCAGGAAGAAGAGGGGGAAAAGGATCAGGGGGAGGAGGAGGTAGAAGAAGAGGAGAAGGAGAAAGGGAGCGAGAAGGAGGAAGGGGAAGAGAAGGAGAGGAAGAAGAGGGAGAGAAGGAGGAGAAAAGGATGAGAACGAGAAGAAGGAGGAGAAAAGGAAGGAGCAGGAGAAGTAAGAGGAAAAGTAGGAGGAGGAGGAGGAGGAGGATGAGAAAAATAAGGAAAATGATGATAAAGAGGAGGTGATGAGGGAAGAGACAATGGAGGAGTAGGGGAAAGGGAAGGAAGAAGAGGAGAGAATGGTGATGGGGAGGAAGAGAGAATAGTGATCTGGATGAGGAGGAAAAGGAAGAAGAGGAGGGGAATCAGAGGAGGAGGTGGAGGAGGACGAAGAGGATGAAAAGTAGAGTGGGAAGGAGGAGAAGAAAGAAGAATGAGAAAAGGAGAAGGAGGAGAAGGAGAAGAGGGAGAGAAGGAAAAGGGGTGAAAGAGGAGGTGGGGGATGAAGAGGAGAAAGAAGAAGAGGAGAAGGAGAAGGGAGAAGGAGTAGGAAGAGTTGGAGGAGGTGCTGAAAGAAGAGGTGGGAATGATGAGAGGCGAGGAGGAGGGGAAACAGAAGAGGAAGAGAAGGAGAAGGGGGCGAAGAATGAGATGAGGAGTAGGAGGTGGTAGAGGAGGAGGAAGACGAGCAGAAAAAGAAGGAGAAAGAGGAGATGTAATAGTAGATGTAAGAGGAGATGTAAGAGGAGGAGGTGGAAGAGGAGGTGGAAGTGGCGGAGGAAGAGGAGGAGAAAGAGGAGATGGGAGAGGAGGAGGAGTAGGATAAAGAGGAAGAGGAGAAAGAGGAGGATGAGGAGGAGGAGTTGGATAAGGAGGATGATGAGAAAGAGTTGGAGGAATTGGAGGAGAAGAAGAAGCTTGTGAGTAAGGAGAAGGAGCAGGAGGAGCAGTAGGAGGAGAAGTAGTAGAAGACGAAAAGTAGAAAGAGGCTTCTAGTAGGTGAATCGATTGCATCGATTCCCACCAATAAAAACTTTGCCTGTAGCTAGTAGCTGTATGTGGGGGCAACTTTTAACTGTACACGAAACTTTGACTGTACTTTATGTAACCTGAGCCCAACCTAACCAACTTGTTTCTCGATATTGGAATTGAAGAGGGGGGGAAGAGGGAAGTATTTTATGGGACCACTTTACGAAGCTCAGGCCCATAGGTGGAAAATACGTTAGTGTTTACACAGGTTTCGTGGAAAACGAATGAGGAAAATAAAAATAGAGATTGAAGAATCCAATGAGATGGTGAGATGGAATTAAAATGAAAAATGCAGAAAAGGAATACTGGTTAATCTTCAGGGTTTTGATAGTGGTGATATTTTTGATTGTGTAGTTATCCATGAGTTATCTATAAAAGTTAATAAAAAAGTAGAGGTGTGTTTGTGTGTGTATGAAATAGTAGAAAAGAAGAAAAAGAAAAAAGTAGAAAAAGAAGAAGAAAGAGTAGCAGAGGAGTGAGAAGAACAAGAAAAAAGAAGTTAAAAAAATGAGAAGAAGATGATAGAAGAGAAAGGAGAATTATAAGAAGGTGAAGAATAACGAGAAGAAGAAAAACAAGGTGAGAAGGAATAGGAGTTGGAAGATGATGAGAAAGAAGAGGAGGAAGAGGATGAGAAAGAGGATGAAGTGGAAGACGAGAAGGAAGAAGAGGAGGAAGAGGAGGAGGAAGTAAAGGAGGAAGAGGAGGAGGAAGTGGAGGAGAAATAGGAGGCGGAAGAAGAGGAGGAAGTTGAGGAGGGAGTGGAGGAGGAAGTAGAGGAGGTGGAAAAAGAGGAGGAGGAAGATGATGAGAAAGAAGAGGAGGAAGAGGATTAACAGGAAGACGAGTAGGAAGAGGAGGAGAAATAGGAGTGGGAAGTTGAGGAGGGAGTGGAGGAGGAAGAAGAGGAGGAGAAAGAAGAGGAGGAAGATGATGAGAAAGATGATGAACAGGAAGACATGAAGGAAGAGGAGGAGGAAGGAAAAGAGGTAGAGGAAATGGAAGAGGAAGAGGAGGAAGAGGAGGAGGAAGAGGAGGAGTGGGAGGAGGAGAAGTAGGAAGAGGAGTAGGAGGACGAGGAAGAGGATGAAGAGGAGGAGGAAGATAAGGAGCAAGAGAAGGAAGAAGAGGAGGAGGAAGAGGTGGAGGAAGAGTAGCAGGAAGAGAAGGAGGAAGAGAAGGAGCAAGAGAAGGAAGAAGAGGAGGAGGAAGAGGTGGAGGAAGTGGAGGAGAAATAGGAGGAGGAAGAGGACGAGGAAGAGGAGGAAGGAGTGGAGAAGGAAGAGGAGGAGGAAAAAGTAAAGGTGTGTTTGTGTGTATATGTTTTTTCTTCTTAAGAATTTCACAAAATAGACAACAATATGGAGCAAAGTTTCCTCTAAACTCGATTCAGTGCACCTCGGAGCCCAATTTTTTATTTTCCTTTCAGAATTTTCAAAATTCAAATTTCAATTATACTGTTTCAAAATTTGTTTGGATGCAGGAAGCTCATAGAACAGCTGATAAAATGATACAACAGAAGGAATTGATAAAAATATAGATGATACACCGATGTCTCTTAAGCCAAAGCAACAGATTAGCACTGTATCAATATTACAGCTGCTAATTACCCAGCGTCAAGCGAGCTTACTCTCTTGAGCTTTTCCTGTAATACATTATTCTAAAGAACTAAACACAAAACTATGCAGGTGGGTAGAGCTTCAAAGTTTCTTGAAAGTATTAAATTATATCAAATTACTATGGATTACTCAGAAATTCAGCAATATTTCATTAGATTCAATTCTTTTATGTCATGAATTTAAGTCGTTTTTCCCTTATCTACTTCATTCTTTTTTCTTTGCTTTTTTCCTTTCCATCTCTTTATCCTTATCCTTAACAGCTTTTTTTAAAGCGATAGGTAAGGAAGTTGGAATTCTTGTTCTATTTTATTTTATTTTTATTGTAACTCTACCCCACGCTCAGACTCAAGTCTTTTTGGGGTTATTCCACTGTTTTATTTTTTGTATCTAATCAAACATTTGTATTTGTTTTTTCTGTGGAAATAAAGTTTCATTTCATTCATTCATATAAGAAGATGAGGAATAACAAAAAAAGGTGAAGAAAATTAAGCTGGTATGGAATTTAGTTTTGGAGTAATATGAGCCACTGCCCACTCATCTTATTAAAACAAGGAATCAAAATCACATCAGAACCTTTCCAGGAAAACAATTTCACTAAAACCTGTCTCTTCAGTATCATTTGCGCCAAGTTTCCTATTTGTCCCAAGTTGACCTCTTAGACGGGTTTCGCTTCGAATTTCCCGGGTTATTAGGAAAGTGTTTCTACAAAGTGAAAAGCGGTCGGACCCAAGAGAGAGAGAAGAAAGAGAATAGTAAAGAAGAGAGAACTCACTCAAAGCGACCGAAGATGTCGAATACCCAAGGAAACGAATACCTTGGCCACAACGAACGACCTGATGAAAATGAGGGAGTGAGGAGATAGAGAGTAAGGGGAAGAGCAAGAGAGAGGGAGAAGAGGTAAGAAATAGTGAAAGAGTATGGGAAGGGGGTATGCGGTATCTTTGCGACCTCTTCAAAGGAAGTGCGTCGGTGTCATGTGTCCAAAGGGTCAATAGGTGACACCACATTAGAGCAAAGAAAAGCTCTTTTCACTACTTGTCCTATCTAGATATCTTTCTTCTTCCATTAGAATTATTAACAACATCGAAAGCATCATCAGCTTCTTCTACTTCCTCTTTTACCTCTTCTTCCTCTTCTTCCTCCTCCTCATCCGTTCCTCATCCTCCTCTTCTTCCTTTTCTTCCTCTTCATCCTCTTCTTCCTCTTCTTCCTCCTCCTCCTCTTCCTCCTCCTCTTCTTCCTCTTCTTCCTCTTCTTCCTCTTCTTCCTCTTCTTCCTCTTCTTCCTCTTCTTCCTCTTCTTCCTCTTCTTCCTCTTCTTCCTCTTCTTCCTCTTCTTCCTCTTCCTCCTCCTCATATTCCTCCTCATCCTCCTCCTCCTCCTCTTCTTCCTCTTCTTCCTCCTACTCTTCCGTTCCTCATCCTCCTATTCTTCCTCGTCTTCCTCGTTTTCCTCTTCTTCCTCTTCTTCCTCTTCTTACTCTTCTTCCTCTTCTTCCTAATTTTTTAGTTTCAATTTGATTCAATTCTAGCCTTATTACGTATTTTTCTTATTTGTTGCTTTCTAGATGTTCACAGTATTTAGTTATTGATTTAACTCGTATTTTTGCTTGTTACTCCTCCCACCAGGAAATTAACATGATAATTTCTTTATAATTGGAAGACACCTTGAGGAATAGAATCACATATTTTTCATTTCGATCAAACAATTATTTTCTCCAAAACAATTGTTAAACATTTAGTTTTCGAAGACATATACTTGAAAAACTAATTGCTTGATTGAAATAAAAATTAATCATTCTGTTCCCATAGGTGTCTTCAACTTGCAAAAACATATAAAAAGTTCAAAATAATTTCTAGGTATGACCAATAGCCCACAAAAATGAGAAAATTCAACATTAAAAGCCTCCATATTTCACAAAATAATTCATGAAAAATACATTTTCTCACTTCAATATTTTTTCAAACCCAATACAAGAAACGTCGTAAAATTTATGACCAAAAGCCCTGCGCACAGTCTTATGTTTTACTACTTCCATAAGAGTGGAATAAAATTCTGTAAGCTGTATTGGCAACACTTTTTCACCTTTATCTTATAACTTAGCTGTAGATAAACAACTAACGGCTAGTTGCGCGAAAGCCAATTGAATTTAATCCCGGTAGAATGAAGTCATTCCATGAAAATTATACTTAATGGAGAGAGTTCAGTTGCAGAAAAGACAATTACAAGCGATAACGCCGATTAGGCTAACCGGCGTGAAAAAATATTTAACCGCCCGATCACCGATGATTAAATCCCACTAATCAGTTACATTTAATAGGTTATGTTTATTGTACCAGAATACGGAACTGCAAATTAGGTCGTAGGTGTTAAAAACCTTTCAAAATGAATAAAATCTATTAAGAATATAATAATATTGAGATAGTTGAATAATGATTCAAATAATTCACAATGAAATGATTCTAATTCATCTTTTTTCACAACTTTAGAATCAGCTGTTGATTAGATTACAGTGTTGCCAGATTGTGCCCGTTCGGTTAACGAAAATAGCTAATGGATCTTTAGCCGCGTCTCCACCAACCGAACATGTCTGCCGAACATTGTTGGCGAATACAAAAAAAGGACAAACATTAAACATATGGGTCACCGAACATGTTTGTGAGTTCAATTGAGATGTTCGGTCTGTGAGCGAACAGTGACGATCAACAACAGGTTCCCGCCACTATTCCCACCACACCAATCATAATGTTCGAGAAGGCGTCCACACCAAACCAACACCAAACAATGTTCGGCGACATCAGATAATTCCAGCGCACACTGTTCGCCGAGCATGTTTGGTTGGTGGAGACGCAGCTTTAGTGCAACAGAAATAACCCTGTTACACTCACGACGGTTAGTTAACTAACATTAAACTTCTTATTTAATTGGCTTCCGTGTTTTAAACACATTAATTTTGAAAATTTTGAAAGGAAAATAAAAAACTTATACCTTCTTCTCCTCTACCTCCTCCTCCTTTTCCTCCAACTCTTCATCCTCGCCCTTCTGTACCTCATCATACTCCCCTTCCAACTCCTCCTCCTCCTCTCTCATCTCCAACTCTTCGTTTTCTACCTCCTTCTCCTCTCTTACCTCCTCCAACTTTTCCTCTTCTACCTCCTCCTTATTATAAACTCCGTATTTAATTGGCTTTCGTGCAACCGGCTATATAAGTTGTAGTAGTTAAAGTTTTTAAGGTTTAAAATTGAAATTCCATAGTGATAGAAGTGGTTGAACAATGTGAATACTGCTAGAACTATGATAATGGCATGAACTCGATACTAGGATTTCGAATTTGGATCGGAAAGCCACTAGCTGCACTCCGCGCTCCATTTGCTCTGACAAGACACTCGGGCGTCCAAGTTCTCCAACATAATTACAAGTTGTCTACGCCCGCTCTACTCACTCTAGTCTAGAGTAGACTTGGACAGGCAAGTTTCAAAGTTGCAACTTTCAACGCCCTGAGGCCAATATTAGATTATGTCTGTCTTCGTCCCTGCCATAGTCATCTCCTCATTCCATGAAACCCTAATTGTTCTCTATGGTAGATGAATTATGGGGGAACTCAGTACGGTAATTCTAGACATTCTTTGTTTTAAGATGTAAGAAAGCTGAAAAAGTTTCGTCCACAAGAATCATTCTTCCCTCAAGCCTTCAAGTGTAATGGAACGTTTCCTCTATAAAAATGTTTCTTGATGATGAAATTCCTCTCCGCATTAAATACATTATTTGTTTTTAGAAGTTATAAAAAGGTCTAGAAAAGGTTACTCTTTGAAAATGAATTTTCCCATCAATCCTTCAAATTGAATAAGACGGTTCCTCTATAAAAATTTTTCTTAGTGATGATTTCCTCTTCTGATTAAATACATTTTTTGTTCCAAGAAGATCTAAGGTTCAAAAAGTTGTTTATAAAAATTTCTTAATGATTAAATTCTCACAAGTTAGTTCGAAGTTACTGACAATTGAACAAATTGATAAATTTACTTAAACAGAATTTATTAATTTCGAATTCCTTTAATTGCTATCAGTTTATACTGAAGACTTCCACAATGGCGGATATTGATAACAGTATTTAATAGCTGATGGAAATCGATGAATGCTACTGTACAAAATATCAGTCACCACCGGGAATGGAACCATGGACCTCCCAATTGCCGGTCGGGCGCCTTTATCTATTATATATATTCCCGACCGGCAATTGGGAGGTCCGTGGTTCGATTCCCGGTGGTGACTGATATTTTTTTACAGTAGCATTCATAGATTTCCATCAGCTATTAAATACTGTTGTCAATATCCGCCATTGCGGAAGTCTTCAGTATAAACTGATAGCAATTAAAGGAATTCGAAATTAATAAATTCTGATTAAATTCTTCTTCTGATTAAATACATTTTTTTATCTAGGAAGTTCAAAGAAGGGCTAAAAGAGGTTCTAAGGCTCCAGATTTTCTAAGGAGTTCTAAGGTCTAAAAAATTATCTTTTCCGTTAAGCCTTAAAGTTGAATGAAGCGTTTGCAATTAAAAAATCATTATTAGTGATTAAACTCATCTTCTGATTAAGTACATTTTTTGTTTTGAAACGTTTTAGGACTAAAAAAGGTTTCTCTATAAATTATATAAGAATGATTTTTCCCATAACGCCTTTGAGTGAAATGCAACGGTCCATTTATAAAAAATGATTCTAAGTGATGAAATTCTTTTCTGAATTGAGAGATTTTTGTTTTAATGAGTTATAAGGAGGTCTGAGCAAGGTTTATTTATAACAATGATTCATCTCAAGGCTTTAAGTGAAATGTAACAAATTATTAACTTTAACCTACATGAAAAAAGTGTTTTTTATATGAAAATTGAAAAAAAAGGAAAATTTGAAATTCAAATATATTCACAAATTAACATAAAATAACATAGGACAAGAAGGTGAAGGAAAATGAGGAGATATTGGAGAAGGAAAAAGAGGAGGATGAGGAAACGAGGAGTAATAGTAGAAGGAGAAAGAGGAAGAGGAGGAGTGAAAGGAGGAGGAGCAAAATGGGAAGAGGAGAAGGAGGAGGAGGAGGAATGAGAAAGTTTGAATCCAGTTGATGCATTTACATAAAAAGGCGGAGTTAGGGGAGAAGATACCAATCTTACACTCAACCTACAGTTGAACTTTACTAGATATAGTTAATGCAGGATAAAAAAATAAACTTTTAGTGAAAAATTCAACAGAACTAGACATAATGAATAATAAGACGAAATTGTCACAACCACATTTATTAAAACTTAGAGAAACTAGTTTTGGTTGTTTCACCATTATCAATCTCAATCAAATTAAAACTGAAGTACAGAGAAGCTTAATATATACTGAACATGGAATGATACTATTGGCTAAGCGAGAAAGAGGCTGACATTCATTGGAGGTTAAGATTGGCTGACAAGTCACGCCCCTAGTGGGAGGAGTAACAAGCAAAAATACGAGTCAAATCAAAAGGGGAAAGGTCATGGATAACGGTACCTTACCTTGGCCCAGTTTCTGATAAATTATGAAATGAATTAAAAAAGAACGGTTTTGATGTAGCTTTTCAAACCAAACCAATTTTAAAGAGTTTATTTGGGTGTAGTAAAGACAAAATTGATATCTGGGATAAAAGTGGGGCTTATAAATTGAATTGCGGTGATTGTAATGCTTGTTATGTGGGTCAGACCGGTAGAGGTTTCAAATGTAGAATAAATGAACATATCAGGGATTGGAAAACCCAAAAAGGAGATTCAAATTTTGCAGAGCATCTCATTAATAATGTGCAAAAGTTCAAGGCTGAAGAAAATGTTGAATATCTGCATTTGATTGGCGAAGACAGACAATTGAACATGTTCGAAGCTTTGGAGATAACTAGGTTGGTAAAAAACGATTCCAATACTAGTTTGAATGACCAAATTTACATTAACCAATTCAATACTACTAACTTGGTTTCATCATAATTCCAGCCAACATTCAAAAACAGTTCTCTCGTGTATTTCTTGGTTGACCTAGACTGCATTTCAGTGGGCTTCTAATTTTGTAGTTTCAATTTGATTCAATTCTAGCCTTATTACGTATTTTTCTTCTTTGTTGCTTTCTAGATGTTCACAGTTTTAAGTTATTGATTTGACTCGTATTTTTGCTTGTTACTCCTCCCACCAGGGGGCGTGACTTGTCAGCCAATCACAACCTTAGATGAAGGTCAGCCTCTTTCTAGCCTAGACAATAGTGTCATTCCATGTTCAGTATATATTTCGCTTTTCTGTACTTTAGTTTTAGTTAGATAGAGATTGATAATGGTGTAACAACTGAAACTAGTATCTCAAAGTTTAATAAATGTGGTTGTGACAATTTCGTCTTATTATTCATTCTGGATACCTTCCACAATATCACTTTCGCCACTTTAAAGAAAGAACTAGACATAGTGAGTGAGGGAAAGATAGGGACTGGGTAGTGATTATCTGAGTATTGAGAGATTGCGTGTATGTGTTTGAGAGAACGAAAACAAATTTGGCGTTGTGTGTGTTATCTCTGCCTAGACAAGGGGAAGTTGGGAATATGGCCCACTAAGCCACACGTACAAGTGTGCTGACCAAACGCTTACAAGACAGCTTTCCCTGCCAGAGGACAACGTTAATTACCCTTAATCCGAACCAAACACACCCGACCCGCCACTAGTCCGAACATCACTGGTTCCGTCCGGATTAAGCCAGGCCAGGCGATAATGTCATGTGACACAACCTGGCAACCAATACCTGGTCGCCATAATTAACATTTCGCATGTAAATTAATTAATGTATTGGTTTTGATGCTGCTTGGGTAAACTTTGAAGTCAGATAGAGATAGCTACATACCTCGGATGGTTGTTTGGGGGAGGGCTGAGGATGAATGGTGGGGGAAAATGCAGGTTTAATTCGTTGTGAAAATAATGATTGATTTGTTGTCATGGTATTGATATTGAGTTGAGACTTCACTAACTGGGTGATGGCTTTGTGAAAATTGAGTAAAGTCGCCTAAAGGGTGGGTGAGTGCTCCAAGGAGTGGGAAGGGGTTAGGGAGAGAAGGTGTTGTCCCCTGAGAAGAGATGGTAAGAGATAAGGTGGAGGAGAATTCAGGTTTATATAAAATAAAAAAGAAGGGAAGAAGATGGAAAAATAGTAGGATGGGAAGTAGAAGAAGAGGCAGCAAGGAGAAGAAGACTGGAACGGAAGAAGAAGAAGAAAAAAAGGAGGAGGATGGAAAGGATGGCGATGGGGAAGTGGGAGGAGAACGAGAAAGGGGATGACGAAGAAGATTGGCTGGAATTGACGATGAGGAGGGGGAGGGGCAGAAATAGTAGGAATAGGAGGAAGTAGTAGGGGAATTGGAGGAGGAGCAGGAGAGAAAGAAAGAGGAGGAAGAGGAGGAAAAGGAGGAGGAGGAGAAGATGGTGAAGAAGGAGAAGGAGATGAAAGAGGAGAAGGAGGAGAAGAAAGAGAAGGAGGAGAAGGAGGAGAAAGAGGAGAAGGAGGAGAAGGAGGAGAAGAAGGTTAGATTTATAAGGAGGAGGAGGAGGATAAGAAGTGGGAGAAGAAGTAGGAGAGAGAGGTGGAGAATTACGAGGAGAAGTAGGGAGAGTAGGAGGGGATGTATGGTGGGAACGATGAGAGGCAGGTAAATAGTAATGAAGTAACGGAGCGCAGTAATTTTGCGAGAGTGATAAAGAAGCTTCACGCGCGAATTACATACAATATTTTTCCTACAACTGCAGTTCTGGATTCCAACACAATAAAAAATTGTAGTTTGTAACATCACAGACCATGCGCGGATTTGGTAAGCGTTCGCCATTTCTGAGGTTATGTGAATCTCACAGATTCCATGATCCACCAATGAGAAGACATCAAAATCAAAACAGAAGCGTAAAGAAAACAGCTGGCGAGCGTAAAGTACTTTACCGCTTGCGGAGCAGTAAAGAGGTATTTTACAATTAGTTTTCAGTACGTAAAGAACTACTTTATGAGCAGCTGTAGGAAAAATACTTTATGCTTGCCAGCTGTTTTCTTTACGCTTCTGTTTTGATTTTGATGTCTTCTCATTGGTGGATCACGGAATCTGTGAAATTCTCATAACCTCAACAATGGCGCATGCTAACTAAATCCGCGGTCAATATAACCAAATACGGTCTGTGATGCTACAAACTACAAGATTTTATTGTCTTGGAAACCAGAACTGCAGTTCTAGGAAAAATATTGTAACAAAAAACTTTTGTCTCTTTAAAAATCAAAGCGATTTAGAAACCTTTTTTTTGAGGATGAAGCCCACATAGGTCTGAGACCTGTGCGTGGGTAATGAGTTGGATGATGGTGATTGATGAGTTGGACCTACAGTTTTAGGTGGGTTCCGAACTGTTTCTTTCGATGCAGAAAACCGCAACTTTGCGCACTAGTTACACAAATAACTATTACAATCTGTTAGAATGAAATTTAGCAACGCTTCTCCATTGACACCGGAATCGCTACCAATAACTGTGCCAGCCAGCATTTGAAGCCATCAAATTAATACAAACCGCATTGTCTTGTTGGTTTAACGACATGTTTGCCAGGTTAATTACGTCACATGTGGAGGCACACTGATAAGGCCAACTCAGTAGAGAGACAGAGCAGCGAGGGAGTGAGAGGGGGAGAGAGACAGTGTGAGTGTGTGAGTGAGGGAGAGAGAGAAGGAGAGTTTGAGTGTGTGTGAGAGAGAGAGATTGATTGAATGTTTTATTTATCTCCTGACAAGGTTAGGATCATCTCCTCTCTACCACCAGGCTCATACAATTACATGCAACAATCATTAGTCTACTTCTACATAAATAATTTTTACTGAAAACAATATTATAATATGAGAACAGTCAATAAAAAAAAATATCAAAATCTCGAACAAAAATCAAAATTATATTCACTTTCTTTGGACTATTTTTCAGTTTTAGTGTTTCATTTTTAAAATGAAGATCTAAATTGATATTATTGTTTTGGAAGTAATCAGGAATTGTACTTCAAAGTAAAATTTCTAGTTAAACTTGAACGTAACTAAAATTTAGAATTTTTAATTAAAGATTTGTAAAGAAAGCAGTAGTGTGCTGTGCCTGTTGTACTTTTACTTGATTGTGCTTTTTAATAAATTAATATAAACAAGAAAAAATATGAAAGATTGAGTAAGTGAGGGTGCGTGTGAAAGAGAGAGGTCGTGTGCAAGTGATTGAGCAAAGGGGGATGGAGAGGGAGTTAGAGTGAAAGAGTGGGCTGGAGAGAGAACGAGTGAAGTGCGATCAAAAGAGTGTGAGGAGTGATAGAGAGAGAATGATAAGGAGAGGAGGTGATGAGGAGAGGAGGAGATGAGGCGATGAGGAGAGGAGGAGAGGAGGAAAGAAGGAGAGGAGGAGAGGAGGTGAGGAGGAATGAATGTGCGAGGAGGGGGATGTATAGATGAATATATAAGCTATCTTTAAGGACGGAGTTATTATTCAGGGCCCTCTCTTTCGCTCAACTAATACAGAGAGGAGAGGGAAAGAGACAAAACGGGAGAAAGAGTGAGTATGTGTTATAGTGAGTGGTGGGGAAGAGATTGAGTGAGTAAGAGTGTGAAAGAGAGGGTGAGAAAATGACATGGTGAAATTGATTAAGAGATTAGATTAGATAAGATTATATTTCTTTATTCATGTAAATTTACAAATTTGCATGTGAATGGTTTAAAACAAAATCATCAACATCACATCGATATATAAAGTAGTGATCTAAGAAAATGCTATTTTTATAGTGAAAAGAATTATGTACAATGATCTCATTTGTGTGATATTAATGATATTAACTACAGTAATGACAATCTAAGCGATGCAATTACATGAAATGGCGAAGTTTGGGCAAAGATTTGTCCATTCTACATTGACATTTACATACATTTGACCAGAGTGAGTGAGAGAGTTATTGAGCGAGAGAAAGTATAAGTGAGAAGGGGTGGGAGTGAGTGAGAGAAGAATATTGATAGATGAAAGGGTTAGAGGAAGTGTGAGAGAGAGGGTGGAAGTGAATGAAAGTAAACAGAGAGAATAGAGATAACAGAGGAGCAGAAGACATGATAGTAGAGTGACTAAGCTGCCTATCTGTTGACCACAGTTACTAATAATGTCAGGAATACCTTGAAGTGTTGGCCACATGGGCCAGGCCCTTAGTGCGCCCTTTAAATTATTATTGCAAGCAAGTGACGTAGCAGTGAGAAGCGTTGATGATTAGGGCCAGCCGGCCTCAGCCAATAAGCGACTAGATGTTCATTATGATCATTACTAGTGCCTGCTGCACCACCAATCATCACTAAACCAGTGAATCATTGGATCAATGTTAAGAGAGAAGAAGAACAAGAAAGGGAGTAGGAGGAGGATGAGTAGTAGGGAGAGCAGGTGGAGGAAGCGGAGGGGGGAAAAGGTGGAAGAGAAAGAGAAAAAGGGGAGGGTGAAGGAGAAAGAGAAGGAAGGGATGAAGGAGAAACATGAGAAGGGTAAAAGGAGGAGGCGAAGGGAGGTAAGATTGGTGAGGCGGAGGAGGAGGAGAAGGAGGAGAAGAAGGATGAGAACAAGGAGGAGGAGGAGAAGGAGGAGAAGGAAGAGAAGGAGGAGAAGGAGGAGAAGGAAGATAAGGAGGAGAAGGAGGAGAAGGAGGAGAAGGAGGAGAAGGAGGAGAAGGAGGAGAAGGAGGAGAAGGAGGAGAAGGAGGAGAAGGAGGAGAAGGAGGAGAAGGAGGAGAAGGAGGAGAAGGAGGAGAAGGAGGAGAAGGAGGAGAAGGAGGAGAAGGAGGAGAAGGAGGAGAAGGAGGAGAAGGAGGAGAAGGAGGAGAAGGAGGAGAAGGAGGAGAAGGAGGCGAAGGAAGAGAAGGAGGCGAAGGAAGAGAAGGAGGCGGAGGAAGAGAAGGAGAAGAAGGAGTAGAAGAAAGAGGAGAAGGTTAGTTGGGTGAGACGGAGGAGGAGGAGGAGGAGGATGAGGAGTGGGGAAAGCAGTTGGAGAATGGTGAGGGAGAAAAGATGAAAGAGAAAAAGGGGAAGAGATGAATGAGAAAAAGGAGAAGGGTGGAAGGAGGAAAAGAAGAAGAAGGTTCGATAGGTGAAACTGAGTAGAAGATGGATGAGGAGGAGAAAGAGAAGAAAGAGGAGGAGAAGCATGTTAAGGAAAATGAGGAGAAGGAGGAGAAGTAGGAGAAGGAGGAGAAGGTTGAGAAAAAGGCTAGATTTATGAGGAGGAGGAGGATAAGAAGTGGGAGAAGAAGAAGGAGAAAGAGGTGGAGAATTAGGAGGAGGAGTAGGGAAGAGAACGATGTGTAGTAGAAGCGGAGGAGCAGGAGGTGGTGGAAGAGAAAGGTAGAAGACGAAAATGAATATGAAGAAAAGGAGATGAATGTGTAGATAGTGATGAGATGGGAAGAAAAAGAAGAATATTAAAAAGAAGAGGAAAAGCAAGTGATGGAGGAGAAGAAGGAGGTGGATGAGGAGGAGGATGAGAAGGGGAAGAGATAGAAAAATATGAAGAAGGGAAGAAGAAGAAGATGTTTTTCATGTTAATTCTGATCAATGTAGGACCTCTGTAGGCAACCCGCACAACATTTCCAGTAATTCCAGGAATTAATGTGAGGTCCCTCCACTTATCCACTATATTATCTATATACAGTACCATAAATGTATGTGTACATGCTTATAGCAATCGCTGATTTTGACTGTAGGTGACTCTTCAGATCTCAACAACTTGTAGTGAGTTAGGTTGCGATTACATTCTTCACTGAGCTAAAATAAATTTATCTATGCTAATCCCACCGAACCAATTTCTGAAGCTCTATGCTTAACACATTTAAAATGGGTTCAGCTGCACAGGTGAGTGTGTTCACTATCTAGCACAAGTCTGAGCTACTTCCTGTGTCCAAGGCATCATTCGACTGGGACGTTTGGAAAGCAACACAATATTGAATGCAACACATCAATAATATTGATGTAGCCTTTCTTGCCGATTCATTTATGAGCTGAAAAATAGGCTGATCCAACAACCAATCAACATCTCTTGCTCTATCTTGCACTAACGTTTAAAGTATTTAGCAATGCCAAGCGAGTTGCTAACCCCCTTATTTCTAATAAATTACTAGCTTGTATAAAACCAAAACCAATATTCAGTTTATATAAATTTTGTGATGTTGAAGATCCATCTTGTTTCCACTAATATATAATTGAAACTTAAAAACACTTTTAAGTTGAAATTATGACTCACATTATGGTTTGATGGCCTTTTCACTCTGATGTTAAGAGCATTGTCAGACGACCCACAGTAGTGTTTTTTTTTCAGTTTTTATTATATTAATTTTGTTTTAAAATAAGAGTTAGTGGTAGAGATATCAAATTATTATGTTCAAATATCGTTGAAATTCCATTCCGAATGAGTGGAAATTCATTTTTCATCAACTTAAACTAAGCAAACAATATCAATTTCCCATATGATTTTCCATTTAACTGGGAAATCCTTCCCTCAATGATTCAATGTACGGCGTAAATAATTCGATCAATTGGTACAATCATACAATATCAGACATCTGCCACCAAAATTGAGCAATTTATTGCTGCAAACGCGTCCATAACATACTTCCAGATTATTATTTTGATTTAATGAGCTCTTATCGGTATCAAATAAGGGAAGCCATTAGCGTGCACATTATAACAACAGTCCCACATCGTACTTTGACATGCAGTAAATTATTATGAGAGTTTGCGTGTTTATCTCCCACCATTACATACGTTTGTTTTTAATGACAGTAATGATTTTGAAATGTAATTTGTGTAATGATCAATATATTTTTTGTTTTTGTGATTTGTGGTTAATATTTTCCTGCTCCAGCGAGGTTAATGAGGTGTTTAAGCTTTGGAAAACACTCAAAACATGAACTTTGTTCAAATCTTTTACACGCCATTTTCAAAGGAAGAAGTGTGGACATGTAAATACGCATTCCTGTTGTGTACTTTATTTTTATTGCGGATGATGCCCACATGAGTGTGGACACTTGTGCGTGTGGGTGATGAGGTGTATGGGTGGATTATGATAAACATCAATTTAAGGCTGCTGCAAATGAAGCCAGCCAGCTTCTTATCCAATCGCAGACAAGCGCTCCAGGCAACTGCGCAACCAGAGCAGTTGTTAATAAACATTTATGTGGTCAAATGAGTTTATTAACTTCTTCGACTGTTACAAATAGCTTAAATCTGTGTGTAGAAGAACCAATTTGTATTTGTATTTGTATTTGTTTATAGTACATGTCATGAACAGTAGGCACACCATATTGACAATAGTCATACAATATTTCAAGTAACATACATAGTACAACAATCACATCTCAATACAAAACAACTTAAGTCTAAGACATAGGCCTAAACATTAATATTCATATCCAAAACATATTCCTATCCAATTCAGTGGTCAAAAATGCTTCGCCATTCATAAAAGCAGTTCTCTATTAGCCAATATTTGACTTTCATTTTGAATACATTTATTGTT
The DNA here is from genome assembly GCA_948455865.1 of Conomelus anceps. Classification (NCBI taxonomy): domain Eukaryota; kingdom Metazoa; phylum Arthropoda; class Insecta; order Hemiptera; family Delphacidae; genus Conomelus; species Conomelus anceps. The sequence goes on along the minus strand of OX418227.1, from coordinate 18,142,958 downwards.
TGTGCATCTTTTATAATCTGGGGCAGAGAATTGAATACCTTTTTACTAATGTAATTGGGATTTCTTTCATAAAAATCTGTCCGGTGCTGTTCCACTCTGATAGAGCTTCTGTATCTCGTGTTGTGCTGATGAATATCTGCACCTGACATCCAATCATCTTTCAGTTTAAATGCAAAAATTGCCAGATGGTACAAATAGAGACTCGGGACAGTCAAAATTTTATTTTCCTTGAACAGTGATCTACATGAAAAATGGGGTGGTTTTCTAAACATAATTCTTAGGACTCTCTTTTGGGCACGAAAGATAGACACCGAGAATCTAGATCCTCCCCACAGCAATATCCCATAACACAGTAGTGACTCATAATATCCGTAGTAAGCAGAGATAACTGCTTCATAAACCAAAACTTTACTGAGCCTAGATATTGCATACGCAGCTGAGTTTAATCTCTTGGAGAGAGATTCGACATGGGATGACCATGTCAGTCCCTGATCCACTGCAACCCCCAAGAAATTAGTAGCACTAGAAGGATGTAGTTCATCGGCCTCAACTTCAAATTCCAATCGATTGTTTGGGAATCTGTGGATCGAGAATTCAATGAAGGTTGACTTGCTAATATTGACCTCTAACTTATTTGCAGAACACCATTTTGCAATTTCCGCTAGAACAGCATTACCCAAAACCCGCAGCTCATCAATGTCACCCGCTGAGACCAGAAAATTTGCATCATCAGCAAATAACACAGATCTTGCAGAAGGCACATTACAAGGGAAGTCGTTTATGAACACAAGGAACAACAAAGGGCCCAAAATCGAACCCTGCGGCACCCCCCTGCTCAAGAAACGTGAATGTGAGTGGAAATTTTTGTTCAATAGCTGTCCCTCAGAATCACTCACCTCAACCACCTGACTCCTTCCTCCCAATTATGAGAATGATATTTTCAAGGTTTTTAAACAAATTGGAGAAATACAATATTTATGCACATACAGAATAAAACTGAAATGTAAATTGTTACTTAGATAATAATAAATAATGAGACATGAAGTTGTCACAACCATATTTATTGAAAACCGTAAGATACTAGTTTCGGTTGCTACACCATTATCAAACACAAACAAACAAAAATAAAAGTACAGAGTAACTTAATATTTACTAAACACAGAATAATACTATTGGCTGAGAACTATTGGCTTATAAAAGGTCTGTGATTGGCTGAAGGCCCTAAAGTCACGCCCACTGGTGGGAGGAGCAGCAAGGAATAATCAGTGTCAAAATCAAGAACCAGCCAATCACAACCTTTGATGAAGGTCAGCCTCTTTCTCACTTAGCTAGTAGTATCATTCCATTTCAGTATATATTAAGCTTCTCTGTACTTCAATTTTCGTTTGTTTGAGATTGATAATGGTGTAACAACCGAAACAAGTTTCTCAATATTTTTGTTTAATAAATGTGGTTGTGACAATTTCGTCTAATTATTCATTAAGAACAAACTGTTTCAATTGCTCTTTCATTCTAAATATTTGTCATTGTTAAGTACTGACATATTCTAGTTATTAAGTTACTGAATTTCGACGTGTTCTTATTTTATGTGCGTATTCTTACACATGTAATATATTCTGTTGTATTATGGTGTGGAAATAAATTTGAATTGAATTGAATTTGATGTAATAATTTCATATGTAAGTTGTAACTCTTTCTTGGAGCTCTTTCATTTTATGTAATAGTTTTAATTGTAAGTTTGAACTCTTTCTTATAGCTCTTTCATTTTATGTGATAATTTTAAGTGTAACTTGTACATAAAAGCTACAAGCTTTAAAACTCTGATATCTTTTCATAGACTCTATACATAAGTTTAGTACTATGAACTCGAACTTACTGAACCTACTAACCAACTATTTGAATTTTATCGAACTTTATCGATATACAAATTTCCCAGCAAGGAAGCGAGTCAGGATGAATGAGACGGTGGTGAAAAAAGCGAAAAAACTTCAATAAAGAGAAGAAAATCTGAATGGAACTATAGAAAACCCAAAAGAACGACGAACAGTTAGAGTAAACTTTAGAAATTACAGGCTGGAGGCATTATCTTGGCCAACTCCATGCCAAAGGCAGTAAGGACTGGATTAAGGGGATGCATCCCCAATGCTAAAGATACTCCCCGGGCTGAGAGGCTTTTCTTACTTTATTGTCCCGTAAACTTAAACTTGAATCGTTTTTCTTTCTTTTTCCTACTAGTTCTCTATCCTTTGCATCCCGATCTTCTTCTATCACTTTTTTTCCCTCTATTTAGCTACCATCTGCTTAGCTTCCACATTTTTGGTGCGTTCTTCCAGTGTCTTAGGACTTGACTAATATTGCTTCATTCTTGTTTTTAATCGAGTCGTAAGAATGAATATAATTTTTGTTCTAAATGAGAGTCGAAAATTAATATAATGTATTTTATTGTGGGTACAAGTGGTTTTTGAACAAATTATATAGAAATGGACATTTTAAAAATTCAAGCTAAGCTACGAACTATTGAGCCCTCTCTGTATGGGAGAACGATTAGATTGGCCAGCAAAAACAACTCTGTTCTCTGCTGTAGAATCCCTTCCCGGTGGTTCGGAGCCCACCTGTAGGTGGTGATTGGTCACGCGGTGAGCGTGGGGTTTATGCGATTCAGTCACGAGCGCTCAAGACTGCGCATGGATGGGTGACCCTGCTTCAATGACTTGATGTTGAAAAATTTACGGTAATTATTTTTTTCCATGTGGTTCTGAACCCACCTAGAATAGTAGGTCCACCATTTTTCCCAAAACATGACTCAAACGGCAAGGTGGAACTATCCATAAGGGTCTCCCCACCAATAAAGTAAGAAGAAGAATAAGATTTATTCATACATCTCATACAGATAACAGTGTCTTTTTACTGGCCAATCTAATCGGTCACCTTTACAAAGAGTGTCCAGGAGAACGCAGCTTATCTCTATCTGATTGAATAGATACCTGCTAGAATAAGATTTATTCATACATCTCATACAAGCAGATAACAGTGTCTTTTTGCTGGCCAATCTAATCGGTCACCTTTACAAAGAGTGTCCAAGAGAACGCAGCTTATCTCTATCTGATTGAATAGATACCTGCTACGGCTCACTTCCCACGTTTCCTAGAACTAAATGACAGGGCCGCATACACTACAAAATATAAACTCGATTTGCTTTCAAAACCTTTAATTAAAATATAGGTTTTATATTATATATAATATTTATGAATTAAATTAATTATAAACCTGATTATCTAATTACCTTTAACGTAATCAAAATACCTATGTCCTATGTATTATGAATTAAATTCAGCGGCGGGCCGCTTAGCGCAGTTGGTTGAACCGTCGCAATATCTGCTTGCTGTCGTTTCAGCAGTCGTGGGTTCAAATCCCGCTCCTCCGTCTGTCATCTATGTGTTATCAATTATCATTCACTCATTACCCACGCATAAGTCTCGGACTCATTTGGGCATCATCAGCAATAATAAATTTAAAAAATTTAGCCTACTTGTGCGGCCTTTGCTTCACCAACAGTACAGTAGAAACAATTAGTCTGGGCGCACGGCCGTTTGGTAGTCAGTCATGGCGAGGGGAGCGTCCATTTCTAAAAACATGGGCCCGTGTGATGCTGCAGATGTCTTCAAGGTCAACTAGTCTACTTTTACAGTACGGCTAGTAGTGAAACCAGAGCCACGCGCCCAGACTATCTTCTCTCTACTACACCGATCTACTACTCACAACCCTGCTAAATAGTGCTTCTAGTGCTTTCCTTGTACAGTATTAAATTTCTTCATATTAAATTTATATTATTTTTCTAATCAAATATATCTTATTGAATAAAAATGAATAAATTAATAAAGCCTTTGTTCAAAATTTCTTTAAACAATGTAACAAATAAATTAAGCAAATCTAGTGGAATCTTTATATTCATTGTAATAATTTTATCACAATAAATAAATATCTATTTAATATCAATATTATAATGATATTGCTAATTATATAAGAATATTTAATGAAAATATAACTTTTATATTACATATATTACTAATGAATTAAATTACTTATAAACCTAATTTTGTATTACCTAATCAAAATACCGATATAATATGAATTTTGTTACCCTAAAGCCGCGTCTCCACCAACCGAACATGTCTGCCGAATACCAAAAATGGCCAAACTTTAAACATATGGGTCACCGAACATGTTCGTGAGTTCAATTGCAATGTTCGGTCTGTGAGCGAACAGTGACGACCAACAACAGGCTCCCGCCACTACTCCCACCACAACGATCATAATGTTCGAGAAGGCGTCCACACCAAACCAACACCAAAAAATGTTCGGCGACATCAGCTGATTCCAGCGAACACTGTTCGCCAAGCATGTTCGGTTAGTGGAGACGCGGCTTAAAGGTTCGGTTTCCTAGAACACGTATTTGGACTAAGAGGACAGAGGACAGGGCCACATACACTACAATATTATCTTACTTAGATAACCCATATTAGACAATTTCATCCATATCAGTATAGATAAATCAATTCAAATGAGATGAATTAAAATTTAATAATTTTACATGTATACATTAGAACAAAAAATGAAAGGAAATTAAAAATAATTTGTAGATTAGAAAAAAGTATTATAAAATGAATAGATAAATTAACTTAAAGGATTATAGTATCATTGATCATGCAGTTTACTCAAGGCCGGACAGACGCTGCCATTTTATCCAATAGATGTCTCCTCAGAGACAGGGAGAAGCCCGAAAAGAAAAAAGAGAGATTAGATTAGATTAGATTATTTACTTTATTCATGTAGATTACAAAATGCACGGTCTTAAAGTCTTAGATTCTAAATATATATAAGTACTTCAATTGTTCTATGAATTTTACAAAGCTTAACTGGAGAATTATTCAACGAAATGAATATGTGACGCTATTTGATAACAATTAAATTAATCAATCAATCTTTGTGATGTATCTACATGAAACGGCGAAGTTTGAACATATAAATGTCTATTCTTGGAAGAGGATATTCAAGGATGTCCTTCTCATCAACACTTGAACGTAGGCTGAATTTAACTAAAAACGGTATGAAAGTTAAAAACTAAAATAATATGAATAAGTTATTTGAAGGATATGAATGATTAGAATAAAGTGATTAATAGAGTTAATTTACAATAATAATAATAATAGTTATGGATTGATATTTTCTGATTGGGAGTAAAACAATGAGACAGAAAAAGAGATTGTTATTTTAAAATGAGATTCTTTATGTTTAACATTATGTTTAACAAGAGTGAATTTATATTTAACAAGAGAGAGAGAGAGAGAGAAAAGAAGAAAAAATGGGCAGTTTGGGAGAGATTAGATTATCTTATCTTTCTTTATTCAAATACAAATTTCGCGTATCACTGATTTAAAAACAAAATTATCAACATCACATACATACGATAGTAAACTCAGATAATGCTATTTTTACAGTGCAGGATATTATGTACAATGATCTCATTTGTATGATCTTAATGATATTAACTAAGGTGATGACAATCGAAGCGATGCTATTACATGAAATGGCGAAGTTTGGACAAAGATTCGTCCATTCTTGACCATTATAATCTAATAGTAGAGAACAGCCACAATGCAAGAATTGGCAAAACTATTCATACGTGTTGCCTAGTCTACAAGTCTGGTGCTTGCTGTCATATGGTTTGTCACCGGAGTCAGTAGTTTTTTTTCAACTATCATTTCTTTGAACTGTCTAATTTTGTGATGTATTGTGGGCTCTCACTCTTTCTCGGCTCTTTGTCTCCTTCTAATCTCTTTTCAAAATTAATGTACCAAGTTTAATAATTATTCAAGCTGTCAATACTTGAGTAACTGACACCACGATGAAACAATCTTACTCGAGTATGCATCATTGTTCCTCACTGATACAGAAACTTTTCCAACATAATGTTTAAGTTGGATATTCAAGAGAATACTTCCAAGTGAAACTTTTTAAACCTCAGTATACCAGATGTTACAGTTTCAAACTTTGAGCGAGTTTAGTCAGCTGAAACAACAGAGATGGGAAAAATTCTCTGCAAGCCTCTGTTAAATCGAAAAATGTTTAGAAAGCAGGTGTTGAACCGTCATTAAGAAAAATGCTGGGGAGTTTGGGTGTTGAGAATTTTTTAAATAACAATTATCGAGATTTGAAATTGAAGACATTTTTAGTATCAATAATGGTGCAGATTTGGCTAAACTGAATTTCATCCTGAAGGATCCTGGGAGATAAGAAGTTCCTTTTATACTTTTCTAAGTTCCAAGACTCTATTCTCTGCTGTAAAATCACTTCCCGGTGGTTCGGAACCCACCTAGAGCTGTAGATCCAACTCATCAATCACCGTCATCCAATTCATTATCCCCGCACAGGTCTCAGACCTATGTGGGTCCTCCAAAAAAAATTGTACCTTCATCTTTTTTTAAAAGGTGCTATTATACAGATACAGATATAACTAGTAGAGGAATCATAGAGTTATCGATTCACTCATTTTTTTTAAATAATATCAATTATAAAATAATATTAATATTGATCAATACAGTTTAAACCTTTAATGATGGGGTTATTTTTATTGTTTTATTGTTGGCTTTTTGTTTTTATACCAAAACTGGAAATGAATTGTGACTAGATCTACCACCTGTAATGTAGCACTAAAGTAAGAAAAACCTTATCAGCTACATTTTTACTTTCCTAAAAGTTCGGAGCCCACCTAGAATCGTGGGTCCATCATTTTCTCTGTTCCCCGTAACATGTCTCAAACGGCAAGATGCAACCAGAGAGAATAGAATAGTAACTACCAGTAACTATTAGTAACTACTAGTAACTATTAGTAACTACTAATAGTAATTACTATTCTATTCTCTCTGGGTGCAACTAGCCATAAGGCTTACTATCATTCCTCAATACCGGTCTCTTCATTCTTAATTCATTGTGATTTTTAATCTGACTTGAAAACGTGAAATTTTTTGACTTTTCAATCAGATAGATGGAAACAATTCACAATCATAAGTTTGATGTAATCAGGGTGAGCCATCCTCGTAAAAGGGTACAGTTTCTCATTATTGGTCCCTTCATTTTCCATCCCATTTTCCAATTTTCAGTACAACTGCTAACAACGGCTTTTCTCATATTTTTCTTTCTTCCTTCCTCTCCCTACTGTACGGCTCTCTCTTTCAAATTCGCAAATAGCCAGTTACTGAGAAGCTGTCCAAAAGTGTTAGGCATCAGTTGCTTTGCAGTATTGTTCGTTGTGAGGCGAAAATGCTGAGTAGGCCAAAAAGAGGAATTGGAGTTGAAGTGGAATCGCGACAGCGCCGTTATGTAAGACACTCCTGGGGATTTTCCAAGCGGCCCTTCATTTCCCGCGCGTTTTTTCCGCGTTCCAGCCACTTTCCCGCGCTCCCGCCACTTTTACCGCGCTCACGCCACTTTCTCGCGCCAATTCCAGCACTTTTGCCGCCTTTTCTTCCCAATCGACCGCATTTCCATTCTCTTTTCCGTATGACAATGACACCTGAGCTGCTAACAAAGATTAAGCTAAAAATAAATCCCGATTTATTGCATCTTGAAGGTGAGATGCTGTTCAAATATTTATGACTAGCGTTTTCACCGTCTTATATGGAAAGTGCGGCAGCAATTTTCTAACAAGCTTTTGTCACTTTATGGAATGAAATCTATGCTAAAAACAATTTGACTGATTTATCCTGTCATTGTTTCCTAATAATAACTAACCTCAAAGTTGTGAATAATTTAACCAAGTCAAAATTTACAAAGAGAGCAGTTTCAGACTACTGTTGCACCTTTGCATTTATTGTGTTCCTGCCACAATAAATTGAAAAAAATATTTATCAATAGGTGGCAGAAACTACTTTGATAGTTAAACTTTTCGACTTTGAATTTTGTTAGTCCAATAAAAAATTCACATGTTGTACATCACAATGATGTGTTGCAGTGGCTTACCTAAATATATTGCGCCCTGAATTAGGTTTGGTTTATCCCTTCTTGTTTTTTGCTATGCTGTCAAAGTCAGTTGCTCAAATAATAAAATACGAGACACTTAGAAATTCCTTTTTAAAAACAACGCTTTTAAACATGTACAAATCTTCATTAGTTCTCTTTTGTAGATGAAAATGGGAATTGGTTTCAAAATGTTTCAATCAGCTGATGTGATTAATGAATAACATTCATTTCGACACTGTTTTGAATTCTGAATTCTGATTGGCCCAGACTGATACTGAAAAGTGACAGTAGTGATAAAATGTTTTCATTTTAACACTACTTTGATAATCCATGGATTAAAGTAGGTCTGTCTTAGTTGAACTACTAATTAATTTTAAAAGTAGCATTTTCTCAAGAATAATTATTTTTAATCGATTGCATTTATTTGCTGTATACTCTGGGAATGAACATCACAAATAGAATGAACATTTTATCGGTGCTGGCGCAAATTTGACCTTGTCGACCTTGATTTAACCTTGACTTGACATTGAAAAAACCGCACAAAATAATTCCTTTCATTTATTCATCATTCATAATTGATGAAAAAATTTTTTCCCACATTTTTTCTACAATTCAATCCTATTTTAGTTGCCAGGGTTTATCAAGGGCAATATATCACTCGCTACAAGCTTACGTCCAATCGAGGTAGAATGCCCGTAGCAAATACTTTCAGGTCTACAAATTCACTCCGCCTAATGCCTGCCAGTCTCACCTTTCACGGTGTACCTTTTGCCGGTTCGGATAAGCCTGCAGGGGTCCAAATTTATTCGTACTCTGACCAGCCCCCACATTTGTAGGCCACCTTTTTCTGTTGGGGAATACAATTTATGGACACATCCCAATGCGTTGGGAGCATCTGATTCTACACATGTTTGTCAAGAATTCCAGAGCAAGGGTCAAGCAGCTTTTACCACTAAAGTGATGTTTATGGGTTCCAAGTTGTACAAGAGAAACTATTCAATTCATATCAACACTTCTCATTGGTGCTGAATGGGAATGTATGTCTTGGTTTGTAAAACAGTTCATTACATGTGTACTTAGTGAACACATACATGCCTCTGTTAGCCTTATCTTCATAAGTTCCTATGGTTAGATTGATAGATTGATTAATTTGCTGCCTTTATTTATTTCCAAGGAGGTCAAAGTTAGGGTGCAGCCGGCCCTCTCTTAAACTTGACCCTCAGATGATAGATGATAGGATGATGATAAGGTTAACATCTAGATAAGTTAACACCTAACCTAACATCTAACACCTAATCTTTATTAGTTTTGAGCCTGTACCTTATATCTCTACCAATTGTTCCCCATTTTCTAAGTTTCTATTTCCATCTCTTTTTCGCCATTTTCTCTTGCTTCGTTTATCCCTTATTCCTATTTGCATGCACACTGTTCCTTTGCTTGCCAAACCAGACTCCTTTCTATCCTATATGAGAATATAAGAGGACAAGGTGGAGAGGGAGGAGAAGGGACAGAAGGATGAGATACCTCTCCTGAATAAGAATATACAGAAAGAGAAGAAGAAAAATGAGGGTAGAACGAGGTGAAGGAGGAGAAGAAGGAGAAGGAAGAGAAATAGGAGGAGGAAGAGAAGGGTGAGAAGGATAAGGAGGTAGAGAAGGTGGAGAAGAAGGAGAAGAAAGAAAAGGAGGAGAATGAGAAGAAAGAGGAGAAAGAGGAGAAGGAGGTGAAGGAGGAGAAGAAGGGGAAAGAGGAGAAGAAGGAGAAGAAGGAGAAGGAGGAGAAGGAGGTAAAGGAGGAGAAGGAGGAGAAAGAGGAAAAGGAGGAGGAGGAGGAGGAGAAAGAGGAGAAAGAGGAGAAGGAGAAGGAGGAGAAGGAGGATGAGGATAAGATACGTCTCCCTTCTATCCCAAATAAGAATATATAGAAAGAGAAGGACAAATAAGAGGAGGAGAGGAGGAGAGGAGGAGAAGATGGTGAAGGAGGAGAAGAAGGAGAGAGAGGAGAAGGAGGAGAAGGAGGAGAAGGAGGAGAAAGAGGAGAAGGAGGAGAAGAAGCAGAATAAGGAGAAGGAGGAGAAGGAAGAGAAGGAGGAGAAGGAGGATGAAAGAGGAGAAAGAGGAGAAAGAGGAGAAAGAGGAGGAGGAGAAGAAGGAGAAGGAGGAGAAAGAGGAGAAGGAGGAGAAGGCGAAGATGGATGAGAAGGAGGAGGAGAAGGAGGTGAAGGAGGAGAAGGAGGAGAAGGAGGAGAAAGAGGAGAAAGAGGAGAAGGAGGAGAAGGAGGAGAAGGAGGAGAAGGAGGAGAAGGAGGAGAAGGAGGAGAAGGTGGAGAAGGAGGAGAAGGAGGAGAAGGAGGAGAAGGAGGAGAAGGAGGAGAAGGAGGAGAAGGAGGAGAAGGAGGAGAAGGAGGAGAAGGAGGAGAAGGAGGAGAAGGAGGAGAAGGAGGAGAAGGAGGAGAAGGAGGAGAAGGAGGAGAAGGAGGAGAAGGAGGAGAAGGAGGAGAAGGAGGAGAAGGAGGAGAAGGAGGAGAAGAAGGAAGATAATATACAGTATAGTGAAGTAATCACATTATTTATATTTAGTAATTGTTCTCTACTCCTGTTACAAGTTATTTATACAAAGCTCTCAACTAGTGAAAGAATACCTCATCTTTAGTATGTACTTATATCAGCACATCTCACACTGCCAACTAAGCCTGGAACACAAACTCCACATGATATACACAGTAATCATTCAACACAGCCATAATCCAGTCAGCATACAGGTGTGGCGGTCGCCTATTGCATCACATTCGTCGAACTCACAAGCATTTAGCCAAGTGCGCCCCCGGGGGGGAACCATAGGGTGACGGGGGGGCTTGAATCAACACCCCTCACTACCCTCTCACCAACTAAATGACCCCCTCCCCATCAAAATATCCCCCCTTCTGACAATAACAATGTTTCAAAATGTCCCCGAAGTGGAAACGGGAATTATTACCGCCATAAATTGGTATCGACGATTCCGTGTGTTTGCCTGTGTAAACCCCGCTGGCCATTGGACTTCCCAGGACATATGGTACCACCATGGTATGTAGTTGTCCCAGAGCATTCATTCATCCCGCTCTTATTGCAGTGTTCTGTCAACGTGCTAGTTCATGCTTTAGACGGGTGACACATGTTTTATGACTCATTTTCAGTGACTTTTTCAAATAGTTTTTGATCGTAAATGGTAGGTAATAAGGTTGGGACAAATAAAAAGGGGCAGTCTGTGAGGGATGACAAATTTTACGTTAGATAAGGGGGCTTCCGGAGGGGGGACTCTGGACACTTTGGAGTACTCTAATGGAGTAAGAGGAATCCTCTAATAAATTAAGACTATAAACATGGCTTTCTTTGTTATGGCGAAGGTGATATTGTTGACATAGGCGTAACGAGGGGGTGACGAATATTGGGGGCGAAACACCCCCCATTGCTCAGGAGAAATTTGAAAAAAAAATTAAGTAACAATATTTGAGAAATCTGTTTTTGAAGGGTGTAATATGTGAGAGTGGTTGTCTGGTGGGGGTAAACCCATAAGTCAACTCAAGTTACGTCACTGATTGTGGAAGATATCCATAATTATTATTGATAATAAGTCTTGAAGTTATCACAACCACATTTATTGAAAACCGTGAGATACTAGTTTCGACTTTTACACCTTTAACAATCTCAAACAAACTAAAACTAAAGTACGGAGTAGCTTAATATAATACTAAGCACAGAATGATACTATTGGGTGAAGGATAAAGTGCCTCTGGTAGGCTGACCTCCATTGAAAGTATGTGATTGGCTGAAGGCTAAAACAAGAAACGCCCACTGGTGGGAGGAGCAAGAAGAAAAATAAGTGAGAAAATCAAGAACCAAAAACCGTGAACACATAGAAAGCAACAAACAAGTATGTGTTCATGGTTTTTGGTTCTTGATTTCAACACTTATTTTTGCTTGTTGCTCCTCCCACCAGTGGGCGTGTCTTGTTTTGGCCTCTGGCGTTTGGTTCTTCTTCATGAATAGCTCTGTATTTTGAAATACTTAAATTCATTTTTTTTCTATTCTCATTTTTAAATAGCTTCATTTTTTGTGACGTTAAATTGAGATTAATCTAGGCTCGAAAAATAGATGTTCAGTTTTTGTATTAGTAACAGTGATGATAGATTCAAAAATTAATCCATTTTTTAATGAGATCCGTATTATGAGAATTTCATTCTCATTTTGAAATAGCCTTAATATTAAAACTTTAATTGAGATTAATTCAGGTTGGAAGAAATTAATTTTTAATCCTTAGCACTAGTATCAGTAATAGATTCAAAAATTAGATCCAATTTTTATAAGCTCCTTATCATGAGAGTTTAATTCTCATTTTGAAATGACTTCAATTTATTATGAAATTTATTGAGATTAGTTAAAACTCGAAAAAAACTCCAAAGCAGTGATAGTAGATAAAATCTTTGGATCCTAAATTTATTGCACAGCTGTTTTATTAGAACCTCATCATGAAAATGACTTTTTTTGATGAACAGATTCATTCTCCTCCAATCTCAAACAGTTCGGGCAAGAATTTTTATGATTCAAAAACTGAGTTTCCGCTGGCACTTTATCAGACTTTCCTTGGGGAATTGAGTCATCTGAGTTTGAAGCCAATCTTGCCGATGCTAGATAGCATTTCATGATCACTGTATTGCAGTTGGATAGACAATAAAGCATTTTATTACTAGTGCCTACTGTCAGAAAGGGAATTAAGCTGTATAATAAAGTGACGCTCATTTCTCTCACACTCTCTCCTCTCTCTCTCTCTCTCTCTCCCTCTCTCACCTCTCTCTCATTCGTCCAAATATCAAATATTTCTCCTCACTCTCATTTTCTCTACCTTTCACTCTCTCTCCACTCTCTCCTCCTCTCTCCCTCCTCTCACTCCTCCCTCAATCTCAATCTATTTCTCTCCCTCTTTTTCTTTCTCATTCTCTCTCACTCATTTTCTCTATCATTCTCTCACCCTCCTTTCTCTCTCCTCTCTCTCCTCATTCTCTACCCACTCTCTCTTCCTCTCTATCTCTTCTCTCTCTCCTCTCTCTCCTCTCTCCTCTCTCTCCTCTCTCTCTCCTGTCTCTCTCCCCTATCTCCCTCGTCTCTCTCTTCTCATTCTCTCTATTTTTCTCTCTTTCTCTCTCTCTCCTCTCTCTTCTTTTTCTCTTTATCTATCTCTCTCCTCCCTCCTCTCTCCTCTCTCCTCTCTCCTCTCTCCTCTCTCCTCTCTCCTCTCTCCTCACTTTTCTTTCATCTCTACTCTCTCTCCCCCCTCTCCTCTCTCTCCACTTTCTCTCACTCTTTTCCCACTCTCTCACTTCTCTCTTTCCTCTCTCTCTCGTCTCTCTCCTCACTTTCTCTTTTTCTCCCACTGTCATTCTCTCCTCTCTCCTCTCAGACTCTTCTTCTATCGTCTCACTCTCCTCTTTATCTTCTCTCTCTCTCTTTTTCTCGCTTTCTCATCTCCCTTTTTCTATCTCACTTTGTCTCTCTCCTATTTCTCTCTCTTTTTCTTTATCTTCCCCTCATTCACTTTCCTTTCTCCTCTTTCCTTTCTCATTTCTCATTCCTCTTTCCTCTTTCCTCTCTCTTCTCTCTTCCCTCTCCTCTCTCTCCTCTCTCTCTCTCTCCTGTCTCTCTCCCCTATCTCCCTCGTCTCTCTCTTCTCATTCTCTCTATTTTTCCTCTCTCTCCCGCCCCCTCTTTCTCTCCCGTTCCCTCTCTCTCTCCCCCCTCCCTCCTCTCTCCAACCCTCCTCTCTCCTCTCTCCTCTCTCCTCTCTCCTCTCTTTCTCTCTTTTTCTCTCTCTCTTCCTCACAATCTCTCACTCTCTCTTTTCCCAGTCTCTCTTCTGAGAGTTCTGTGAGTTAATATGCTTTATCATGGACAGTTATTATAAGCTATAACTGTGGGGCCAGTGCACTGAATGTCTTTTATAATCTGTGTGGCTCATAACTTTGCGAGTTATGGTGATGAATCACAGATGGACGGAAGGACTGACAGCAATTCTCAAGGAAATGGCCTCCTCATTTTTGTAAGCCGCTCAAAGTAGTTCGTTCTGTTGAACAGCTGTATTATTGCAATGCTATTATTTTTATTATTAGCACGATGATGATAATCGTCTTCATCATTATCTAAGTTGCAATTTGAAATCATCTGAATTGGAATGCTGTTATCATCTAAATATCTAAATTATTGCATTTTTTTGAACATTTTCTCAAAAACCACAAACCCGATTGCTTTCAAATTTTCAACATTCCTTAATTAGCTTTTCTCCTGATAGCTCAGTTTTTATGGTTCGCATTATCACAATAGATGATATTTGAAAGAAGAAATCCAAACTCATGCTTTCAATCTTACGTTTTCAACAGAAAAATATTATTAAAAAATTTTTTTTTTGTGTATCATTTTGATAAAACTCAGCCTATGTATATAGCTGAGATCAATGTTGTGTGAAAATTTCAGCAGGATAACTCCATTACTCATTTACTTTTTGAGAAAATGTTCCTTATGTTCCAAAAATCAAATTTTTCAGGAAACGCCAAAAACGAAAATGGAAGTAGAACTGGCAGTTCTACTTGTGGGTGATATACCACGACCGCGTACTCATAAACATAACCGCTAAAATATAAACTACAGTACACTTCAGACTGAACGAACACATGCTTGTATCATTGCCAACATTACAATGTACATCATAGTACAAAAATCTTGAAAATCGCTAGATGTATTCAAAAGTTATATTGTTTTGAAAAAAGTTGTGATTTAATTGAAATTAAAGAAGAATAATTGAGGATGGTAGAGTATTTTTTGAAATAGGTGAAATACACATTCAAATATCAAGTGTTGTATATCAAAACTGTGAACTATCCAATGGCGCAAAGATTCAAAAATCAATAAAAAAAATGTTTTGCTTTCCGTGTCCCCTAGATTTTTGTGGTTAAAATCAACAACCTTTTCATTTCTGAGCAAGCGATTTTGATATCGAAAGTAATTCTTTTACACAAAGAAAAACTGATCCTTATAAGAAGTGATCAATCTCGTACCGGTGCTTGATGGTAGATTTAAAGACTTCAACACTTCACCCCATAATTTCAGACTAAATCGCCAGTGCCAGGTCACAAATTCGAACGCCTATCCTGAGAAAGTGTTGCCCTGTTACAAGAAGCCAAACACGAAATGGTGGAATTGTGTGGTGAGGGGTGGAGGGGGGCAATCACCCTTAAAAAGAATTGGTGGAATTGTGGCGGGGTAGGGGGTGAGGGGGCGATTACCCTTTAAAAGAAGTGCCCCGAAAGGGAAAAAGAAGCAATTGCAGCTAATTGATGGGTCTGACTGTGCTGGAGAAGGGTTGTGGAGAGGGGGCAAGGTGGTAGTTATTTCCAAAGTAACTTTTAGAGACGCTTGGGTTGAGAGAGAGGTAATGGTAGGTGAGAGAAAAAGCGATTGGAAAAGAGAAAGAGAGAAAGGGTGAGAAGGAAAGAGAGTGTGTGAGAGAAAGAGCAAGAATGTGTGAGATATTTTGGGAGGGAGAGTGAGAGAGTGAGTGAAAGGCAGGATGAGTGAGAGAGAATTAGAGAGAGAGAGTGTGAGAGGGGGAGGTAGAGAGACAGTGGTGGGGAGGTAGAGAGAGAGAGAGACAGAGAGTGTGTGACAGGGGGAGAAAGAGGTATGAGAGAGTGAGGCAGAATAAGACGGTGTAAGAGAGTGAGGAAGGATGAGATGGTGTAGAGAGAGTGTATGTATGCAAGAGTGCTAGAGAGCGAGAGAGTGACAGAGTGTTAGAGAGTGTGAGTGAGAGAGAGTGAGTGGAAGGGGAGGAGGAAGGTAAAATGGGTGATGGAGAGGGAGAGGATGGAAGAGAGAGTTTCAAAGAGAAGATGAGAGAGAGGAGGTGAGATTGAGGGTGTGTGGGATAATGTTAGAGGGGGAGGAGGAAGACAGTAAAATTGACAGAGTGTGTGTGAGGGAGATGAATAAGGTATAAAGCTGAAGAAGAGGAGAGTAGAAGAAGAGAGTAAAAGGAGCAAGGAGAGAGTGACAGAGAAGGAGAAAATGGAGAAAGAGTGTGAGGGAAGGAGGGAGTGATGAAGTAGAAGAGAGAGAATGAGTGAGAATGAGAGGATGAAAGTGAGAGGTGGAGAAAGAATGTGAGAGAGAGTAAAAGAAAGAGAGAGTGTGTAGAAAATCAAGAGAGAGAGTGTAATATAGAGTGGGAGTAAAAGGGAGTGAGAAAGAGAGAGAGTGAGTGAGTGATTGGGGAAAAATTGAGGGAGAAAGATATAGAGTGAGGGAGAGAGTATAAGAGAAAAAGAAGGAGTGAGAGATAGGTGGTAAGAGAGAGGATATGAGAAATAGGAAGTAGGAGAGAGAGAGAGAGAGAGAGAGAGATATATATAGAATAGAATAGAATAGAATGGCTGCCTTTATTTATTACCTGGGAGGGCGAAGTTAGAGCGCAGCCGGCCCTCTCTTCCACTTAACCCTCCCCTACAATTCTAATTAAGATAAGCATATTAGATGAACATAATTTTCAAAATAGAAAAACAAAACAAACAGAATAGCTGGAAAATAGGAGATTGAAACGATTATCAAGTAAAAATTAAAAGAAAGAATAAATAAAATCAAAGTATTGAGCTCACACACACACACACACACACACACACACACACACACACACACACACACACACACACACATACACACAAACCAAGCCCGAGCCTTGCCTAGCTGAGTCCTCCACCCCTTATCCACCGCAAGACAGCCGCACTGAACCGACGACGCTCCCCAATGCGTTTCAGGTCTAGCGGCAATGAGTTCCACAATCCACAAGCTGTCACTCGAAAAGACTTATTAAACATTACTGTTCGGTGAGTAGGGACAGCCAGCAGATGGGAACCATGCCTTGTTCCACCACGGCCAACATCGCTCAAATAACGAAACCCTTCTGCCAAATACCTAGGAGATTTTGCTTTCAGAAGTTTGTGCATGAACTGGATTGCATGATATGATCTACTCTCATGCAGCTTCATGAGGTTAAGTCTGTCAAAGTATTCCGTCACATGGTCATCACGTCTAAGATTGAAGATGATAGAGAGAGAGAGAGAGAGAAAGAGAGAGAGAACGAGTGAGTGAGATGGGGTGATAGATAGATATATAGATAGATAGATATTTATTTGTTAATTGCCACTAGGCTTGTCGCCTATGGTAGCACACATATCAAATATGCAAATGCAGATAAAAATAACAATAGAAATAAAATAAAACCGTACATGGATCATAAAAAACAAAATAATAAATTTTGAGAGAAAAGGAGAGAGAGAGAATATTATGAGAGATAAGAAGTAGGAAAGAGATTAGATTATCTTTCTTTATTCATGTAAATTTACAAACTATGCATATGAATGATTAAAAACAAAATTATCAACATCACATAGATACTATACAGTAGTGAACTCACATAATGCTAATTTTTATAGTACAAAATATTATGTATAGTAGTATTCATATAACTTGGCAGCGTGTAGCAGATGGGACATGCTATATCTGAACCAAGCATACTGCTGCCAAGTTATATGAAAACTACAGTACAATGATCTCATTTGTATGATCGTAATGATATATAAGCCCTGTTGATGACAATCTAAGTGATGCAAATACATGAGATGGCGAAGTTTGGACAAGGGTTCGTCCATTCCTGACACTTAACCAATCAGAGACAGAGAGGAAGGGACCTTGAGAGAGACAGTGTGAAGAAGAGAGAGAGAGCAAGAGAGAGCAGGGAGAGAGATGGCGTGAGAGAGCAAGAGAGAGAGAGCAAGAGGGAGCAGGAGATCGTGAGAGAGAAAAGAGAGTATAAGAGAGATAGAGTGTGTGAAACAGAGAGAATATGAGAGAAAGGAAGTATGAAAAAGTGAGAGACATTGAGAAAGAGAGAGTGTGATAGTGAATGTAGAAGAGAGTAAGTGAAGGACAGGCTGAGGAAGAATGAAGAGTTAGATTAGATTAGATTAGATTATTTACTTTATTCATGTAGATTACAAAATGCACAGTCTTAGATTCTAGATTATGATAGTTAAAAATATATAAGTACTGTAATTATTGTTCTATGAATTTTACAAATCTAAACTAAAGAATTAATCAACGATATGTATACAGTATAATATGCAATTTGATAACGATAATATGATTGTGATGTATCTACATGAAACGGCGAAGTTAGAACATATAAATGTCCATTCTTGGAAGAGGATATTCAAGAATATCCTTCTCATCAACACTTGACCGTAGGCTATAATAAACTGAAAACGGTATGAAAGTCAAAAACTCAGAGAAGAGTCAGAGAGAGAGAGAGAGAGAAAGAGAGAGAGAGAGAGAGAGAGAGAAAGTCAGAGAAAGAGAGAGATAGAGTGAGTAAAGGGGAGAAAAAAGAGAGAGGAATAGGGAGAGTTGAAGAGAGAGATAGAGAGAGAGAGAGTGTAAAAGAGTGAGAAAGAGAGAGTGTGGTTGAAAGGGTGGAGAAGAAGAGGAGGGAGCGGGATTGAGAGAGAGGGATAGAAGGAGAGAGGCGAGAGGAGAGAGGTGAGAGGAGAGAAGAGAGAGAAGAGAGGGGAGAGATAGAAAGAGATTGATTGATTGATTGATTGATTTCTTTATTCATGCAAATAATAGTTGGACAGTTACTAGTATAAAATACAATATATAGGCATCACCAAGTATTATTACATAAAACATTATCAGTTACTTATTACATAAACTTTTAACTATATACAAACATGAAATTATTACTGAAAATGATATTAATATGATATACAGAAAAAAAAGGAAAAAAGCTTGGTGATACATTTGTATGAAAAGGCGAAGTTAGGGACGGTGTCCCTCTCTTACACTTAACCTATAAGAGAGAGAGTAGAAGAGAGAGAAGGAGTGAGTGTGGTTGACGGGGTGGAGAAGTAGAGGGATTGAGAGATAGATAGATAGATAAAATGTCTTTATTTAGAGAGCGAGATAGGAGGAGAGAGGAGAGAGGAGAGAGGAGAGAGGAGAGGAAAGAGAGGAGAGAGGAGAGAGAGGAGAGGAGAGTGGAAAGGAGAGAGGAGAGAGGGGAGAGGAGAGAGAGGAAATAAGAGAGAGGAGAGAGAAGAGAGAGAGAAAAAGAGAGAGGAAAGAGTGATATAGAGAGAAGAGAGACAAAAGAGAAAGAAAAGAGAATGAGAGGAAGATAAAGAGAAAGAGAGGAGAGAGAGAGAGAGAAAGTGAGAAAAAGAGAGATAGGAGAGTGAGTCGATAGAGGAAGAGACTGAGAGGAGAGATAAAGAGAGACAGGAGAGAGGAGAAAAAGACAGAGGGTGAAAGAGAGAGAGAAGAGACTGAGAGGAGAGATAAATATGGAGAGAAAGAGTGTGATAAAGAGGGAGAAAGAGAGAGTGAGTGATGAGTGAGAGTGGAGAGGGAGCGAGAAGAGAGAGAGACGAGAGAGAAGAGATAGAGGAGAGAGTGATTGAAATACTGAGTGAGAAAGATCATCGAGTATTGCGTGCCGGTATTTCTTTCTGGCCCATTGATCGACTTTTCGTAACCTTTCTGCTAGTAAAAGTGCTCCCATACTTCTTGTGCACCACCATTAGCTCTGTCGTACACGTTACAGCAGCCTTTTCTGGCCAATTTCAAAAGGAGTTAGCATGTGATGAAAGCCAATAATCGTAGGAAACGAGTCAGAAATAGGCCAGATTACTGTTTCGTAGACGAAGACGTATTTTTGGGGTTTTTTTGGTCTTTTGTTTGTGAATTACGTCTTGGAGACTCCAGTCAAGGAGTATAAGACAAGTCAGATTAACAATAATAGATTACGTCTTGGATACTCCAGTTAAGAAATGTAAGACAAGTCAGATTAACAATTATACTATCTTATACACTAGTTACCATAATTACTATATCAATATTAGTTGAGGTGAGATTTAATTTTAATGCGAAAGGAACTCTTGTACACTATAAAAAGCTTTATCAACTAAATATTGTTTCAAACGTCTTGGAAACTCCAGTTAAGGAGTACTAGCTATTGTACCCGTCCTTTGTACGGATTATGTTTAGAAATAAGACTAAATATATTTCGGCTTTTTTGATAGCAACGATCATGAAGTTGTTAGCAGCTTAGTAAACAACTTAGAACGTAAGCAATTCAGTGACAGTTATCAGAGAGAATATTATAGTTGTGTACGGTAATTTTCGTTGAAAAATCTATGTGTTGCGTATAGAACATTAAACAATCGATTATTTGTGATTTGTCGTTGTATATTGTTCAAGTAACTCAATGACAATAAAATTCTATTTATTCATTGATGCTAAAAATGCCTCAATAATTACAATTATTCATCTTATCAGTACATTTTTTATATAGGATGTGGAAGTCCATATTAAAAGTAAAAAAGTTGAGGCTGTGCGCAGAGGTTTTTGTCATAGTTTTTTAAATGTTTATAAAGTTTTATATAGTTTCTTATATTAGGTGTGATTAGGGCTTTGAAATGTTATCTATTACCATGAGAATTTTTATTTCATGGATGATTGAACTAATCTACGAGCTATTTAGAACGTTTGATCATTTTTCCACACCAAAAGGCATCTTAGAGAATAGAAATAAACATTTTTTATTTCGATCAAACCATTAGTTTTTTTTTAATTTTCAAATAATTATTTTGAAAAAAAAATTGTTTGGTCGAAATACAAAATTTGTATTTCTATTCTCCAAGGTGTTAAATTATAGCTAAAGTTTAAAATAACCCGTGAGATCAATTTGGTCCCAAAAACTGACAAATTTCAAGTTTGAACCCCCATATTTTACAATATAATAAATTGATGTTATTTAGAGTAGCTATGTACATAGTTTGAAAACTATGTTGCTCATTCTAGTGAATTGGCTGCATAGATAAACATTCTCTCTCTTCAAAATAAGAATAGAATAAAATGGCTGCCTTTATTTTATCCTGGGAGGGCGAAGTTAGGGCGCAACCAGCCCTTTCTCCCAGAGAGAGAGAGTGAGTGAGAGAGAGTGACAGAGAGCGTGATCTTGAGATGTTTCTGATGTTTCACCATGTACCTTCAAACATCGATACTGTCTGTATTGTCTTCTCCTGATGATTGTGGGGGGGGGGGGGAGGGCGGCAGCGTTAAAAGGCGAAATACATTTTTTAAGCGACAACCGACACAAAGGCCATAAATGCGCACTTTTCACACGAGGCCTCCTCTCCAAATGCAATAAAGAAAAGCTGAGGAAAAATTATGTAGCCGGCGGCTGTGTTTTCCAGGCGGCCCGGAAAATTTGCATACAATTCTAGGCGTGTCGAAGGTTTTTCCGAGCCATCGCGCTTTTCCTACGTAAAGAACGCGGTCGAGAAAATGGGGTCTTCGGTATTAGACGAGGATGACTGGCGGGGAAAATTGAAAAGAAAACTTTGCAATGGAGTCACGTGGAAAATTTGAGTGTTTCAAGGACTCTTCTTGAGATGAACATATTAAGTATCAATTGGATCAAGGTCAAGTATCGACACCTTTTATCCAAGCTGCAATTATTATAGAAGATAAATTTATTAAATTGCTAAGATTTTTCACAACGTTATAAATTTCGATTTTTCCCAAAATAAAAAGTATTGTAGTTAGCTGGATTAAATCAAAATTATAACTGTTACTAGTACTTGTACTAACGATCAGTTTATTTCTAGCTTGAAATAATAGTTGATGTTATTTTACTAGGGGAATCTCACTAGTTTCTCCTTGTTTAACTTTGAATTATCACAATTCTAGATAGATAGATAGATAGAAAAGTGTCTTTATTGATAAACAACAAATACAATATAATAAATATAATATATTACATGCAATTCTTTGAAAATAAATCATTATAATGTATGTTTTTTATTTAATTATGTAGATTACATTGTTCATTATACATTTCCGCAGACATTATCACAACACTAAAATAATATATTATACAACCGTCGCCGTTGTATATTGTATTATATTTATATGAGAATGTACTGAAGAGGTTATATTTTCTCTTAATTATTCATGTTGAGGTTAGGTCGGTCATATTTTCTCTAAAAACGATTGTACTAATTAGTAAATAACACAGACTGATAGAGAAGGTGTTCTGAGATTGGATAGATCAGTAATACCACAGTATTGTTTCACAAATTCACTTTAACTGAGGGGCGATGCTAAATTCTAACCTAATTCCACTAGTGTTTGATATTCGGCAGGAACACTGCATATAATCAGGAGGGTTGGAGGTGTTAGGTGGTAGATTCCACCAGAATTCACGCCTAGAAGCACCACGTGTTCCCCATTTCAAAATAACCCCTCACCATGCACACGCCCCCCCCCCCCCATTCATAAGAGCACCCTTTCATCCTCCTTCTCCTCCTCCTCCTCCTCCTCCTCCTCCTCCTCCTCCTCCCCCCCCCCCCACCATCGAGCCATTCAAACTTTCCCACCCATGGCCCAAATAGAATAGTGGACATAGTTTTCAATTGTAATTTTGGACAATGCCTGCATTCATGTAGGGATTAACAATGCTATTGAACCCAGGGTTTATAGTAAGTTGTGTGGCATGCCAACACGCCGACTTAAGTCCTTGTACTAGCATGAATTAGATGCAGCTACGTGGTCACCATTCCAATAGAGCTGACGGTGATCAATGCACCATCAAGAATTGGTACAAAAATTGTTCACTTTAGAGAACTAAAAATACATTAAAAAGTGACCTTTAAAATGAAAAGTAAAAGTTTGTTGAATCTTGTTTTGTTGAATCATATTCTTTTTATTCCAATGTCACAAATTATTCTAATATTCAATACCCCAAAAGCTTCATTTTCCTTTGTTTAACAATAAATATAATCAACATCACATAGATTGTAAACAATATCAAATATCAAATATTAAATCACTGTAAACAATATCAAATATTAAATCAAATATCAAAAATGTATATTTCAAATTATACACTTATATTTTGTTTGTGTGAAATATTATTCACTCTAGCATTAATAATATTAATTTATGACATATTTTAATTTGTTCAATGTTTAATTTGTTTATTTTTATGAACTCACTGCTAGCGCTCAAGCTTGCTTTGCAAGCTCAGTAGGTTAGGTGAATGATGATTTGTATGCAAAACACACAAACAGCTTGTCCATCGAAACAGCGTGTACAGCAGATCGAAAAATTTCAAATTATTTTACATATGATTAAAAGATCCCAGTAAGCTAGCTAGCCATGTATCCGTGCTTTGCATAGGCAAAACTTCAACCCCCTAAAAACACCCCTAAAATTGCGAATTTTGAAAAATCCTTTCTTATTGCTCGGTGAAATCCTATAAGGATTGTTCGTACGAAATTTCAAGTTCATAGGCCTAGTAGTTTTGGCTCTGCGTTGATGAGTGAGTCAGGGTATCATCCTTTTATAGATAGAGATGAGAACAAATCACGTAATTTATCATGATATATCAATCAGCTGTTCTCAAAAAATATTCTCTCCGATACCTGTCACTGAATTGCTTACGTTCTAAGTTGTTTACTAAAGGCCCGTTCACACGATACAGTTTTTGTGCGGTACAGTAAATTTGCTGTATCAGTTATTTTGCAGTGCTATCGTTTGCATGTGCATTTCATATTGTATGTTAACACAATACTGTTTTGACTGGATCCAGTAAAAAAGCTGTTCTAGCCGATCTCTACATTCGGTTTTGTCTTCGAAAACTGTATCGCTAAAATCAGCTGTACCGCAAAATAACTATCCGTATCCGGTGGCACTTGTATTGTACCGGTAATGGATAATTATGTTCGAACGATAAGCTTATTACGCTGGAAGTAGTCTTCAGATCGTCAGCATTGATCTTCTTCATTGATATTCTTCAACATTGATCTTCTTATTAGTGAATTCCAGTGTCCAGAAGTGGAAGATATTAATTGTGAAAATTTAATTTCTCTAATATATGAGAGACCCGCCTTGTGGGACAAGACTTAAGATTAATATAAAAATAAAGAGAGTAAATTAAATAAAGTAAATAAGTAACCACTTCCCGGTGGTTCGGAACCCACCTAAAACTGTAGGTCCAACTCATAAATCACCATCATCCAACTCATTACCCACGCACAGGTCTCAGACCTATGTGGGCTTCATCCTCAAAAAAAAAAAAAAAAAAAAAATGTGGAATATTGAAACCAGAATTTGCGTACTTTGATCAAAATTTAAGAGAAACCTTAAGAAACTTATTTAAAAAAATCTTACACAAATAAAAGAAAATCCTGGACTGGAATAAATAAAACTGAACTGGAAGCGCAATGGAAGAAGGAGGAGAGCACAGCAATAAGCAGCAAAGCCGGATCGTGTGAACATCACAGTACAGTTGACGCCATACAGTAAAAAAACCGTACCGCAAAAAAACTGTATCGTCTGAACGGGGCCTAAGCTGCTAACAACTTCATGATCGTTGCTATCAAAAAAGCCGAAACATATTTAGTCTTATTTCTAAACATAATCCGTACGAAGGACGGGCACAATAGCTAGTTACATATACAGATATTAATAGTAGAGGAAACATAGAGTAATTGATTCACTTTGTCTTACTTTTCTATAGAGCATTTATATTGGATAATTATATATTTATTTGTATTCAAAATGAAACATCCAGAGGAGTTTATTGAAAAAAACAAACATACTGTGAAACAATTAAAGAAAATCCCGACTCTTAAAATTGCTACTAAATATAATTTTATTCCCAATTATGATACCCCACTATAATATTTAATATGTGTCGGGGTGATCATAATAATATATTATTCTGCAAAATTTCTTAACCAATTAGTAACTACATTATAGCAATACCTAATTAACTAATAATAATACGTTTGTGTTCGTGACAATATGGACTGTTTTTTTATATGAACATGACAATGTGGACTGTTTCGTGTCAATTCGGACGGCGTCCGAATTGAACATGTATTTTATTCGATTTATATGAATATAACAATTCGGCCGGCAGGAATTGCTAAGTACCAAGAGGAGGGATTAGATTAGATAAAGAGGAGGAGAATAGCAGGAGGAGGAGAAGGATGAGGAGGAGGAGGAGGAGGAGGAGGAGAAGCAGGAGGAGGAGGAGGAGGAGGAGGAGGAGATATATGTGGAGGAGGAGGAGGAGGAGGAGGAGAAGCAGGAGGAGATAATTATGATGATGATGATGATGAGGAGGAGGAGGAGGAGGAGAAGGAGGAGGAGACAATGATGATGATGAGAGGAGCAGCAAGATATATGTGGAGGCGGAGTAGTAGTATCTAAAGGAGGAGGAGGAGATAATGATGATGAGGAGGAGGAGAAACAAGATGAAGAGGAGGGGGAGGTGGAGGATGAATAAGAGAAGGAGGAGGAAGAATAAGAGGAGGAGGATGTGAGTAAGGTAAAAAATAAGAAGAGGAGGAGGTGTAGTAGGGAGAATGAGAGGAGGAGGAGGAGGAGGAGGAGAAGGAGTAAGAGTAACTGGAGAAGGAGGAGAAGAAGTAGGAAGAATAAGAAGAGGGAGTGAGGAGGACAAAAAGAAAGAGGAGGAGGAGGTGGAGGATGAATAAGAGGAGGGGAGAAGGAAGAATAAGAGGAGGATGTGAGGGGGTTAGAAAGGAGAAAGAGGAGGAGGAGGAAATAGAATAAGAGGAGGAAAAAGAATAAGAGGAGAAGGAATAGGAAGAATAAGAGAAGGAATAGGAAGAATAAGAGAAGGATAAAAAATAATAAATAGAAGATTTTCGTAAGGCAAAGAGATTGAACACTAATTCTTGAGGGGATCTTTGATGTTAAGCAAATAATAATCATTATTGTGTACAATAAACGTGCTCATACATTTTCAAGATACTGGAGTTTATGACTAGAAGAAATCAATTAATTGAATATTCCCAGAATAATAAGTTAAGAAACAGCCGGCAATTTGCTGTCCAATAAACAGGCTAGGCGCACAACGTAATCCAATCCAGTTCTTTGGCGCCGGCCACTCCGTTTGGCGCGAGATTTAAAAACTTGTGGCCAGTATCAAAACGTCTGTATGTTTTCTCTGCTTAGAAGGGAGAGGAGGCACGGAAAAATTCTACAAAAAATAAGGAATGTTTCTCTTCACATTAGTGTTGTTCCCCTAAATTTTCAAGTCCATCTGAGCAAAATTTAAAACGTTATTCGGATTTTTCGATTTTTATATCAGTAAACGATGGAAGTACAAGAAACTTCTCATTACATACCTAGACGTTGAAAACAATTTTGACTTCTCATTTTATTTTTGTCAAAAACTGATTATTTGATGATATTTTAGCATTTCTGAACTTGGGATTGTCTTTCTGACGAGTTTCTTCATATATATATATATATTCAATGAGATATGTTTTATATGGAACAGTTCTTCTGTAATTATTAACACTTCCATTATAAACAAATATTCTTGACATTGACATACGCTTTCATTATGTATAATAATTTGAATATTTCTAATAATTCCATTCACTACATGATTCAATAATATTCTTGTAGATTCTGGAATATTTTCTTGTTTAGGCTAATAGGCCAGTCAAATAAGGATTTTTCAAGGAATTAATTCCCAGCAAGCTGGAAATGGTTTTAATACCTTCATTTGATCCCAAATAAGTGTAATCCGTGTTTGCACTGTCCCATGAGGTGAGCTTGTATAATGGCAGCCTAAAATAAATGACAAAAAACTGAAAAATGGACATATATCCCAAAGCATATATGTCCATTTTTCAGTTTTTTGTCATTTCGGACAATACCATTGAAGTTATTCTGAATTATGAAAGCTCACATGTACCTCTATATATAGTGTCCTTATAATTTATCATGTAGGATGCGTTGTTTGGCCATTATTTGACATTAAACGCAAAAAAATGAAAAAATTGCAATTCTTGAAAAACAACCCCCATTTCTGAACCACTGTATCTCGCTTGGTAGTGATCACAGAGAAGTGTTCTTGGTCTTGTTTTATTGCAAATTTAGTCTCCTTTAATATTGCTAATACGTATTTTTCCAAAAAAAAAAAAAAAAAAAAAAAAAAAAAAGGCTCGGTTGAGTGGATATTATTGGAAAACTGAAAAAAGTGCTAAAATCTCATTTATTTTAGGCTGCCATTATATAAGCTCACGTCATGGGACCGTGCAAACTCGGATTACACTTATTTGGAACCAAATGAAGGTATTAAAACCATTTCCAGCTTGCTGGGAATTAATTCCTCAAAATGAGCTTTTTTGATCTAATTTGACTGGCCTATAACTTGAAGACTTTTAATTGATTATTTGAGTGTAGTAACAGTGTGTGTTTAGCATTCTACTTTATTCTACATACCGGCTACATTCGACTTATCATTTTTACTACTACTTGTACTACTTTACTATGAACTGAATAAATGCAATGAAATGAGATGTTGATACTTGAAATTATTTTTTTATCAATAAAATAATAGGTGGTTTTTTTTAAAGATCAACTATAACCAGTGTTTCAACGTTGGTGTTGAAATGCATTCTTCAAGAAGCAATCTTTATGCTTTAACAATAAAAACGTTGAAGAATTCTGTATCACGATTGATAAATTGATTGGTGTTGGTTAAACTGTGCATTATTCAATTATGAAATAACTGAAGCTGAATAATCCAATAACTTACATTATACAACAATCTTCAAGTATCTTCTGATAATTGAAGTTCCAGTTTATCGATAGATAATTTGACACCTTGTGAGATCGAACTCTCCAAATGGAATTTTGATTCTTTAATCATGAGTATCTATTTAAAATAAAGTGAATCTGCTTTTTCTTTAAGTCTCTGCTATAAAAAATTTTCATCACGCATAATGCTCACAAGGAACCTTATACTGTCTTTTTCCATTAGACTTTTTCTATCTCCAAGTTGGTTTGAAACTCGTTTTCATTCACCTTCCACCTCGCAATTTGACCAGCCCTTTTCTATTTCAGCAATTTTATTGTTGTTATCTCACTCTCTGAATGAGTTCTAATTTGTATAAATTAGATATGATTTTCTGCATCTCATGACGCTCTTATGTACAGAGGATGAGAGAGTAGGAGATGTATTAATTTATTCATTTACTGAGGACGAACTCTATCTCACAGCCCCATATATTTCTCTCACTCTCTCCCTTTCTTGCAATAGTAAAATTTATGGGATTATTTCACAAGATCAATCAAGTGGTGGAAAAAATACATATGAATTCTAATCGAATAATTGTATTCAATTTCATATCCTAAATCAGATAATTATTTATTTTAATAAAAATGTTTCTTGTTCATGTCTCTTTAAGATATTGAAGTTTTAGAGCAAAAAGGAATCAATACTGAACTTTCATTACTAGAGCAGTATCGTTTGAAGTAGGCGGCTTAATAGGAGTTACCCAATAGTGTTGTCAGGCGGGCGATTTTGTCCAATCCTGTTCCATGGCGCGGAGGAGCTCAACATAGCGCGTCGTTTGAACTTCCCGCCTTAGTATCAGAGCTCCGATAGTTTTTCGGTTGAGGAGGAAAATGGGGAAATGGAAAAATTCGACAAAAAACCGTGAACGTTTCCTTTTATACTATTAACATTCGTATGATTTTTTAAATCAATCTGTTCAAAATTAACAAAGTTATAGATTTAAGTATTTTTCAAATTTGATGCTAATTTACAATCAAAATGAAGTAATATCCGAAGCTCTTACCTAAACATTCAACTGATTATGAGTTTTAATTTGGTTTTGAAGTGATTATTCAATGCTATTCTGCAATGCATTTCTGAACTCGAGAATTTTTGACAAGTCTTTTCATAGATATTTATTATATCCAATCAGAAATATTTCAGAAGGTACAGTTCTTCAGTAATTAACATTTCTATTTCTATTCTATACTTGGGTATATTCTTGCCATTGAATATGTACTTTACTGGATGATTACTTTGAATTCAATATTGAATACATTTGCATAATAATTGTATTCTAGAAATTCAAGTCGGAATCAATTCTTTTAGGAACACTGTCATACTTGGAGGCTGTTGGAGTAAGTTTATCATAAAATGATATAGTAACAGTTTGTAGCATTCAACGTTTTTATTCTAGTTCACTGTATTTTCTTGTGCATATCACGACAATAAACTGAAGGATTGATTGAAATAACTTGAAATAAAGTTGAATCAATGAAATAATAGGTGGCAAAGATGAACTCCAAACACTATTGTGATTGCGATGTTGAAATGCATTCGTGTTAAAGCACTGTTGCCCGAACAATGAAAACCGTTAAAATTATTCAAGAAAATAATTCCAAGATATTCTAGCAGATTAAAAATGCTATGGCTGTCCTCCAATGATTTATTCAGATGTTCATACTGCGATAGAAGCTGGTTGGTTAGTTAGTTAGTAGCTGGTTGATTGTTTCTTGCTATTTTAATTTATTTTGGTTTGAACAATTTTTTGGATGTGTCGTTATTTCTGTGTAAATGTTGTCATAAAGAGAAATAAAATAAATTTGAATAAGTCCCTTGTGAATTAAAAGTATAAGACAAAACAATAATTTATAATAGCAGGCAATTCATTTTATTAGAAATTGTACTCTCCCAATATTAGAAGAAACAAGAATAATCTATAGGCTTACTGGTAATCTCTAATATTTCAAATTCAATATCTTCCAACAAATTTCATAAAATCAAACCTCATATTTATTTTCCTTCAAATAATTGTTCTGTTTAAAGTTGTTCAATCAACTTATATAGATACTCGTTCTTGTGAAGCTGGAATTTGAAGTTTGGCTTGCTTTCATTCTAGTGAGCAAGACAATGTTGGTTTACGTCTTCTATGCATGGTATCTGCAAACGCGAAATGTCATTGTTTATAACAGCACAGTATAGAGAACGGAATTAAATTGCAAAATTGGTATAGCAATTGGATGCACGGCGCCTGGAGCTTCCTGTTTTGTTTACTTAGCGAATTCCTTTTAGTCTGGCAGTACTTGGTTGACGGGGTGGGGATGTGCCATGAGGTCAGAACAAATGCTCATAGCTCAGTCTCAGTGTCTCAGTACTCTACTCCTACTGAATACAGTTCACATTACGAGTACCTACCATGTTTGAGTGCAATAAGTGCGGACAGTTTTTTGTTGGCAGGAGCCAATTGCTTGTGCACTCTGTAAGAGATTGTTTAGATTTGGCATCGGCAACTCCAGACATTGATGAGGTGAGTGGATTGAGATAAATTTTCTTAATATTATAGAAACACTAGCTGACCCGCCCGTGCTTCACCACGGGTAAAAATGTGGTAGACATTTTCATTTTATACAGTGAGACAATTTTCAACCACTCTAAAAATTTTCTCAGTCCATGTTTGTCATTTTAACTCCTTTTTACCATTCTCTGAATGGCGCAATTTGTTTGAGTTGTTTATTCTTGTTGTAGCTTGAGTATTGGTTCACCATCTTGCAGTCCCGCATATTAGCCCAGTCAATAAAGGCAAAAAAACGGCAAATGGCGGAACAAATTAGAGACAAGCAGGGCTAAATGCCAATTGATAGTAAACGTTTAGATGTACATTCTCCCAAAAGTCCCCTAAAATCCGCCCTGTGCCTCCCCCCTAGCACCCCTCAAAATTCGCAATTAATGGCAACTACTAGAATTCTTATATCTCTGTAACCGATGATCAAATAGAGTTTATTCACTTTCCACATTACTAGTCATATAATGGGCTACAAAAATGGTTCTATACATTTTTACGCTAAACCCAACAGGCTTCGTGATAAAAATTCAAATATCCTAAAAAGTTGAATGTTTTGAAGTCGATTATTTTTTATTTTCGAGGGGACTTTTTGCATTCCATTTTACAGAAAAAAGGTTCAAATAAAAGATGTATATCTCTTCTTTCTGAATCCAGTGATGTGTATGATTGCATAATTACGATCAAATATGATGCTTAGGGAGGGGGAATAGTAAAGCGTTACGCCGAGACTCGGTCCCCCTTGCCATACAAGCCATTATAATAGGAATAGCACATAAAAACTAATATTGATTGAAAAAAATGTTTTTTCATTAGTCCTATATGTATTTTTAAGTACTAAATCCGAATTTCATTTTTTCCATCTCATAAAACTTGAAGGGAGGGGGTAGTGGGGTTCCTCCTCAGCCCCCAAGTTTGAACCCCCAATTATTAACAGTCCATTATATCTTATCAAACGATAGTTCATTCGATTTAACGCATTGAGGCAATCCAAATAAATGTAAGACATGTCATATTTTGATCAGAAGGAAGGGGGTTGGGGAGTTTTCCCTTAGCGGGGGGCCATTGGGGAAAGCTGGAACCCCCATTTTTGAACGGTTAGTTGCACCCAATTAAGTGATAGCTTATTCTTCTCAGCACGTTGTGGCGATCCAAATTCATATATCACATGTCAAGTTCGGACTATAATAGGGAGGTTTACTATGAAGGGGAGTGTTGATATGTTCCCCTATTATTTGGGTAAATATAGATTTTCATACTTAAAGAGCTCTAATTCATGAACTAAAAGAGATAAAAATACAGAATTAGTCTCAAATTGAAGGATACACCTTTGTCTTGAATGTGATTGGCACTAATATATATTTTATCACTTTTCTGATGAACGTAAACCATGTTGTATCCAAAGGTGTATGTAAGGGACTTGTATGGCAAGGGGGACCGAGTCTCGGGGTAACGCTTTACTATTCCCCCTCCCTAAGCATCATATTTGATCGTAATTATGCAATCATACACATCACTGGATTCAGAAAGAAGAGATCTACATCTTTTGAACCTTTTTTCTGTAAAATGGAATGCAAAAAAGTCCCCTCGAAAATAAAAAATAATCGACTTCAAAACATTCAACTTTTTAGGATATTTGAATTTTTATCACGAAGCCTGTTGGGTTTAGCGTAAAAATGTATAGGACCATTTTTGTAGCCCATTATATGACTAGTAATGTGGAAAGTGAATAAACTCTATTTGATCATCGGTTACAGAGATATAGGAATTCTAGTAGTTGCCATTAATTGCGAATTTTGAGGGTGCTAGGGGGGGGGGAGGCACAGGGCGGATTTTAGGGGACTTTTGGGAGAATGTACATCTAAACGTGTACTATCGATTGGCATTGAGCCCTGCTTGTCTCTAATTTGTTCCGACAAAAAACGTCCATTGACTGGGCAATATATCAATATTAAATAAATCTCATGTTTTTTAGGTACAATTTTCAATTTTTTCTCCAGAATAATGAGCAACCTATATCAATAATTTCAATGTTATTATAAAACTTGAAGCGTGAAAGAAATTCTTTAAAAAAATAAATTAGTCTTCCTTTCATGTTCCCAACCGTAAACGATTTTTTGTATGATTACAATTATTATTGTTCTTATTACTCTATCGAGAAACTTATAATTCATATAATGTTATTCTTTTTCTTAGGAAGCTGAAACAACAGCTGATGACACGGATGCAGATCCCAATTGGTCACTTACACTACTTAGAGGTAGGTTTCAATTCCATATAAATATATTTTCCAATGCGCGTGCTTCTTTCATGAGATCAAATCTGTTTGCAAAAAGTGGAATAAATTAATAAAAAAAATTGGTCCATGCCAGAAATTGAATTCAGAACAAACAGGATGGTAGTCATTTCCTGTTAACACTATATAACTTGGAGGACAATATAAATATCTTTCCCTATTAAAATTGTTTAGCACCTTAAAAGTCAACGTCGACAAACTACAACCCCAAAATGACTTCACATGTATGTGAAGTCTTAATTGTATCACATAATTTTGATACACATCTTTATTATCTTCCAACAGCTCATGCATCATGAATGACGTTTTTCATGCAATATTAGTCTTTAAAAGTACTGCCGTAGCAAGTACTCTTCATAGCAAAAGGCTAAGGAAGCGAGGTAAAATGGGGCTTGAAAATATCAAAATAGGGGCAAAGAGGCGAGAGGCTATTTTAATAGGTAGATTGAAACTTAAAAGCAGTAATGGAAAATTCAGGTGCCAAAATGCTTCGTCCACATTAACTGCACTATGTGCACTGTACCTACTACTACTTCTCATTTAAGGTATAATCAATATGGGTAAACCATAGTTGAGTAGGGTAATTTCCAAAAATTATTTCTCAAAAATTGCAGTTCTATAGTTATTAGATTCCCATTTAATTTGCTAATATATATTATATTGTTTTATAGTTTTAATTAATTATTGATTGGAAATAAAGTATTTATTTATTTATTTATTTAATATCTACTTTGTTTTTATATTTTTTTAGATACCACAATTTCATCAAGCATCGAGTCATCTCCAATAACTCAAGAGCAGATTAAAGAAGCTGCAATTGTGCAAGCGATCATCTGTGCTGAAGATGTGAGTCAAATTTTTGTAAGAAATTATTTTTGTTTGTACAGTTTGCTGCTTGTATCTGTGTTTGGAAAAAATCAAGGACTTTCTATGTCTTATTTATCATCTTACTAGGACATCCCTGGTCGCACAAAACTGCGACTATTGAACTACATAACACAGTTTTCAATCCTCCTCCTTCTCTCCTCTCATCACCACCCCTCTCCTCCCATCACCCTTCTCCTATTAATAAAATCAATCCTCCTCTCATCTCTTTTCCTCTTCTTTCCTCTCCTCTTCTCTCCGCTTATCTCCTCTCCTTCTTCCTCCCTCTTCTATCCTCTCCGCTCCTTTTTTCTCTCCTCCCCTCTCATCTATTCTTCTCTCCTCTCTTTTACTCTCCTTTCGTTTCTTTTACTTACCTCACCATTTCCTTCTCTCATCCTGTCTTTTTCTCACTGTCTCTTTATCTTTCCCTCTTTCTCACTCTCTCTCTCTCTCTCTTTCCCTTCCTCTCTGTCTTTTTTTCCCGGTGTCTCTTCCTCTACCTTTCCCTCTCTCCTACTCTCTTTCCCTTCCTTCCTTCTTCTTCTCTCCCTCTCTTACTCCTCCCTCATTACCTTTGTTTCTCCCTCTATTCTCTTTCTCTCATCCTCTATCTTTCTCTTTCTCTGCAAAAATGCCAAATTCAAAAAGCACAATGAAAAATAAAATTTTTGTTTCAAAACAGCTGATCATAAGTTGGAATGTGAAAATTTTCAGCTCACCTATCCCTATGTTAAAGCAATGGCAAAAATTGAAACTTTAATTGTTCTTAAAATTTGAAAATTTTAATCTCGAATCATAACTTATGTTTTTATAGCTAGCTAAACTTCTCATACTCTTCACCAACATGATTCTCAGTAAAATGTAGTCTTTCTTTTGTTGTATTCATACTGTAGCTGAAATGGATAAAAAATTGAGAATAGGATCCTATCAATTTATAGCATAAGTTTGTGATTCCTACTTTGTCAGAAGTAGATATTTACTTCTCCTTTTTAATATCTTACTACTGTATACTAATGAATTTGACAAAATAGCCTATCATATCATATTTGCCTATCATATTTTTTTATTTTTATCCCATTTTTTTATTTTTCAGGAATATGGGATGGCATCTTGTGACGACTCTGATAAAGACTCCAATTGGAACCCTTCACCACATGAAGGTAGGTTCAGTTTTATAAAAATTACAACATATTTTAATACAGATAAATCCTACACCATTTCAAAGACTAGGGGTGAGAAATTGCACAAATTAATGAGCCATAATTTTTCTCACATGTTTAGAATTACTCAGACTACAATTACATTTTCTTTAGAAATTTGAATACACCACCAACCCATTAATAATTGTGCTAGTTCTAATAACTCAGAACTATCCCAAATTTATATATTTATAGATTTATACTATTATAAATATTATAGATACCCTCTATTCTAAATACTCTCTATTCGTCTAATCTGTTCTCTGTGCTATAACCTATTTATTATAAACTGACTGGTGTTACAGAGTCTTTATTTGCAAATTTTAACTGAATCTTTTCCAAATTTCAAATCCAGACTAAATCTTTTTTTTTAAATCAAGACTCAGTGTTTTTTATTCAAATTGATTCTTATGCAAATTAATTTGATTTTTTCAGAAAACTCAATGTATGAAGAAAACATAAGTGGGCCAACTGGTAGTGATGCTTTAAAAGTGCATACAACTCGGAGAAGGCTCTTCACTGATGACAACGAATCGACAACTGACAATGACTCAAAAAGTAAGATGTTGAAATTTTATGAGTATATCTGTAACTCTCGTGATGGATTATTTCCAATGCCTAATCTGCTTAGACATCTTTTCACATAAGATTCAAATACTACTTGAAATAAAAAAATTTATACGCTTATAATATGTTAATATCAAGTGAATTTCATAATATAGTAATTATATCATTTGAATTTACTTCTTGTGTTTCAAATAATTTCAATGAAATTTCTTATTTCAATTTTAGGAAAATTTCTCTTGGACTCTCTCAATTCCAATATGGAAATTTATAAACGACAGAAAATGGATTTGGAGAAAGCTGGGTACACAAGTTCAGCAAGAAGAAAAGGAAGGAGAATTCTTCAATACAAAGAGGCGATTGAGAAGGTGAAACTTGGATTTGAGATTGACATCGACAGCTTGCCTGACCCGGTTCCAGATGAGCAACCAGTACAACCAGAACTTCCCGAATCACAAATAAATACCAATTATCAGGTGTGTGAACAAACTATTCATAAATAGAAATTAATCATAGTCTAACGTATGAACTATTCATATTATATTTTATTGAAATGTGAAACAGGAACAAAAGCAGTAAGGTTGTGCAACAGGCTTTTTTCAGGCAGCTAGTTGCATTTGGGACATGTCAGTTGAAGAACTAGATTCTCACATTCGCCTATAAAAAATCATTGTCTGAATTCCATCCAGCACTCATTAAATTTCATTGTCTGAGCCTCATCTAGCAAGTCATATTGTGTTTCCAGCATTTATTCTCATTACATAGAACATATTTCACTTCTGTGAGGCATTCTCAACATCAATATTGATATTGTAAATTTATTTGATGCTAAATACTATTCTATCAGACCCTGCATATCGATAAATATCCTTAAACTTCTAAAAATGAAGAATTCTGCTGAATGTGAATCACACACCTCTATTCACTATCACTAAATGCTACTTGTAATTAAAGAGGTTAAGGAATAATGAAGTCTGAAAAATAATAAAGGCTTCTAAGGGATAAATTTCATTTCAAGTGATCATACTAGTGATTCAGCATCATTCTGAGCTATAGTCGGCATGGCACAATAAAGTCCCTGTATAGCATTGGATAGCCCGCAATAGGGACTCTCTCGTGCCATGCAGACTATAATAAGTTTGTAAATAAATCACCAATGGAGCTATCAGGGAGCAGGCCAACAAGTGCATACTTAATTAGACTACCAAGCCACAGAGGGCCTGGCCAACAGGTGAAAATTTACGTTTGACCAACAGGTGAGGCACTGTCGGCTAACAGGTGTAATGAGCTGTGGACTACCAGGATTGTTGCTTGATAATCCCGCTAAGACATAAGAATGCAGTATATGCTTCTTAGAACATCACTTGTCTACTGACCACAAGCGTATGCTCTGCATAGGCTACAGGACTTTAAAGACTACGTGTTGCCTAATTTGCATTTTGATTGTATCCTTGTGACACTGGTGTATATTGGTGATTTATTGAAAACTTAGAAGTTTACATAAAATGATGAAATCATTGTTGACAATTAAAATATGAGTATCATCCACCTGGAATTTGAAATATTATTATTATTACTTACAAACTAACTCCGACTTCCTTCATACAATCATAATGAATACCAATGGAACAAATATCCCTTTTGGAAGCCATGTTGAACAAGCCTACATTATCATTTGATTCATGTAAGAGGTGATTCTATAAAAAAATTATGAATAAATACACAGCTACTGTTACAACATAGGACTACATAGGATACATACATTTAGTAAATAGGAAAAATTTATAATCTGATTCTATTTCTGGTTTCAGTGTTAATAATGAACTAAAATAAAACCAAACTAAATGGCGTATTGTATTCATATTGGTTTCTAAGTAACCATCTTCGATCAGTTTAACTTGGTGGTTGATTTTAATCCAATTATGTCGGTTACATTGGTTAGAAGTTGCAGTCTATTGTATTAAGTTGCAGAATATTAATTTTATCATTTTGCCTTTTCGTCTTTGATTGATTTTTTTTTTGCAATTGTGATTGGTGCACTTAGTATTGGTGTGAGATACACGGGTGTACCCAGGATTAAAACCCTGGGGGGGGGGGGGGGGGCAAGCCACGATCGTTTAGGTCAGTGGCGCAGCCAGAAAAGTCTCTTGGAGGGGTCTTCTCTGGAGTGGTGAACATCGGGGGGGGGGGGGGTCTGGGGAGTATGGAATACCCCCCAGTCAAGAGGGGGGGTCCGGGGTTCCCCTCCCCCGGACAAAATTTGAATTTCAATTCAAAGTAACGGGTTTTTAGGCACTTTTATGCACTAAAATTGGGATTTTAAATCATAAAAATATTGTTATAAAATGGTTCAACAAAGGAAAAATTTTGAATTTTAATTCAAAGAAACGGGTTTTAGGCACTATTTTTTCCTCAGTTATTAGTATCCTGTCATGGTACAAACATGGCTTTGCTTTGTAAGTTTGCACCTAAACCTAAAGGGATAGAGTGAGAATTTCTCAAGTTTATTCATAGGCCTAATTCAAATTAGGATTTATTATTAATATTCTAATGAAACAGTAGCAATAAAAAAACTCTTGGGGGTGGGTTCAACTCCCAACCCCATCACTGCGCCACTGGTTTAGGTTGTAACATTTTATCATGAAAAAGGTGGATAAAACCAAATTTTCAAGAAAATTATTGATAAACTTTTAAATCCAGTCCTGATTTTCCTTGAAGAATTTTCGATGGACGGTAATAAATTCCAGCCACAAACTTCAATAACATTTTATTTCTGTTTCCAGGTTGGGGGGGGGGCAGCTGCCCCCTCCTGCCCCTCGCTGGGTACGCCCATGTGTGAGAACAATACCAATCTTCCCAAATCGCTATTTTTTCTTCAATGAATTCTCTTTAGAGTTGCCCTGATAAAAGTTGTCCTTATCGCATTTGAAAGCATCAAATTTAGATCAGTAATAGAAAAATTATATTTATTCTAAAAATGACTTGCTGTAAAATCTTATAAATATTGTTATCAATATTATAATACTATTGATGATAGTATTATAATATAAAGAATATTAAAAAAATTTATAATAATGAACAATATTATCAAATTATTTATATTACTTTACAGCAAGTGTAAGATCCATTTTAGAATCAATATAATTTTACTATCACTAATCCAAATTATAACTTGCTTATTCAAAAGTCAATCATGACTAAAATAACGGAAATTATATTGATTCTTAAATGTCTATTGGGATTCCTGTGGAGTCATATAATAAAAAATTGTTCATATTATATTGTATTATCAATATAATATTATTCGTATGACTTTTCAGCAAGCCTGAGAGTCATTTCAGAATCAATATATCATTTTATTATTTTGTATCATGATGGAGTTTTTTAATGAGCACTTGTAATAATCCCTCTTAACAATACCCTGTTATTAAATGTGATGTTTCAATTGTTATTGCAGCCACCAGCAGAAGCCCCTGACACTACCAAGATTCCCAAGCTCCCAGGGAAAAAACGAAATTATTGTTTGTACTGCAAGAAATTAGTGAAGGAGTATGCTGTACATATCGAGAGGCACCATGCTGACACTGAAGAGGGAAAAGCACTGTTATCGATAAGTGAGAAAAATGGGAGGTTGAGGGGGCAAATGAAAAAGAAAATAACGGATGTACTCCGTAAAAAGGCGAATGCCATTTATAATGAGAAGTTATTAAAAGAAAAAGGTACAATGAATGAAGGAGTTATTTTGGTGAAGAGTCGACACAAGAACATAAATCCATCTGAAGAAAATACCAGACAATGCCTCTACTGCAAAGGGTGGTATAAGAAAGACAGACTGTCTGTTCATTTGAAAAAATGTCAGCAGTATCAAAATCGAATGGAAAATTCGAATTCAAATTCAATCTCTACTCATCTAGTGAAAGAACATTCCCTGCCAATTTCTATGATTCGGGAAATTTGTGGAGCCGGCCAAGAGCTCAAACAGGAGGTGCTAGCACACATGAATAATGATGAAACTATGAAAAATGCTATTCAAGATTTCCTCATCATGAGATTTGCTAGCGAATTCCATAGGAGCAGGAGAGAACGAATCCATTGGAATTACACAGCATCAAAAATTCGCGATCTGACCAATCTACTCATTGCTGTAAGAAAAATCAATCCAAACATCAAGAA
The DNA here is from genome assembly GCA_948455865.1 of Conomelus anceps. Classification (NCBI taxonomy): domain Eukaryota; kingdom Metazoa; phylum Arthropoda; class Insecta; order Hemiptera; family Delphacidae; genus Conomelus; species Conomelus anceps. The sequence goes on along the minus strand of OX418227.1, from coordinate 18,103,525 downwards.
TTTAGATGACTGCTGCAACCCTGCCAATTTCAATTGTGTTGTAGAAGCATCTCTAAACCTAAGTGGTTATGATCCAGAAACTGGTACTCTAAAAATACCATCCATGGCATATAGGCTATCACACCCATTAAAAATTGCAGTGTCTGTGGGTATGAGTGATGTGCTATGCAAAGAATACAAAAACAATACACAGGATTTGAGAAAATATAAGATGTTGAAACATTTCCTTCAACTGATTGACAAGCAATGGGCAAGCAAATTAGGTAGGATTGCTACAAGAATACGAAAAGAAGCTCAAGCAGGCAAAGTACAAAAATTCGCTTTAGAAGAGGATATTGTGAAGCTTTGTAATTACATAATGGAAAAATATAGGTCTCTTATTCAGAGACTTCAGAATGAATTGAATAAGGGATTCATCTATGATGAAATAATGGAGTTAGTAATATGCCATATAATGTGCCTGATTCGAAGGCGGCCAGTTGATTTCAAGAGAGCAACCCTTAAGCACTACAGGCTCCTTGATCGCCAAGACGATCTTTTAGAGATGGTAAAAGGAAAATCAAATGACAATGAAAGCAATTCTAATTTAGTATCTGCAGACTTGGAGAAATGTAAAAATTTCCACATATTTTATGTTCCGGGAAAGAATTTGGAGATAGTGCCAATCGTTTTGACACCATTGATGAAAAATGTTATGGACTGCCTAATTAAGTACAGGAATTTTGTTGGAATCCAAGATGAAGCTGGGAAGCTGTTTGTTTTTTCCGCCATGCGTGAAGTTAATCCAGGTGTCTGCTTGAGAAAAGTGAAGACCAATGTAAAATTGAAAAGTCCACACACATTTACTGGAAATGGGCTGAGACACCAGGCAGCTACTTTTAGTAGACTGCATTCTCAGCACCCTCAGTACCAGGATTTTCTGGCCAGTGCCCTTGGACACACATTGATGGTTCATAAGAAGCATTATGATCTTCCAACAAGCATTTTACAAAAATTAATAGTGTGCCCAATTTTGTATAAGATGACAATGGGAAATGGACGTGATGCTCAGCCACAGGAAGAAGCATACACAAACAACACAAACAATGATTCTCATCCTAATCTTGAAACCGAAGAATTGGTTGAAAGATATCACAGACATGATAGAAATAATCAATCTACTGAAGGCCTGGAACATGACAAATCAATGGAAAAACTTCCAGACGATTCTGATCCAGAATTTGTTGTAGAAGAACACAGCCTTGATGGAAATAATCAATCGACTGAAAGCATGGAACATGACAAATCACTTCCAGAAAATGCTGATCCAGATTATGAATTCAACCAACTTTCCAAGTCAGTGAGTGGAATTTCAAAGGGACTTTTAAGCTCTGATGATGAAGAAGAAGAAGAAGAGAAGAAATGTGCCTTAAAAAGTAAAAAGTTCTCTAAACAAAGGTGGACTTTACATGAACAACAACTGGTTTTCAAAAGATATCAGAATAATATTGCTACAAGAACCCTTCCTCCACGATCAGACGTGGTAAGTTTTTACAAAAGTTATAAGAATCAATTACATGATCGGACTGTTCAGAGCGTGTGCACATATTTGCACAACCTGATCTCACGCAAGCAGAAGAATGTTTCACCATTAGTTAAAAAGGTTCTAGAAAAAAGTAATCTGTAATCTGTACCTGAGAGGTCAAGGATGTTAACTCCATTTCACTGATTTTTGAGGAGAGCAAAAACAAGATTTTTTACCACATTAAAACAATGTAAATGTAGTTGTAGGTCATTAATGCCATATTTTTCTACTGTTATTTTTATGTTCAGATATTTTGTTTTCATAGTAATTAATTTTAGTTTTGCTTTTTTAATAAGTTTATTTAAAACATTCCTATAGCGTACATATTCGGTTTTTTAAACATAATTTGACGGATCTCATGTTAATCTTTTGTGCATTTTGTCTCTATTTCTAATAGCCTGTAATAATCCTGAACTGATTTAGTTTTTTAAGGGTCTTTTTTTATGTGGCAATCTTTCAAGTTTTACTGAGTTATCAATATGTAATTTTAATTTTCTTATGAACGATAGCATCAGCTCTTCTGTATTTGAATTATAGTATACATCGTTCCAATTCTCGTTACGCAATGATTCAAAAAGTAAGGGATAGTCAATTTTCTTAGTAAAGGCGTTGTTTTTATTATTATTGCTATGTTCATTATTATTAGAATAGTTTGATTTATCAAGATGAAATGTGATACAGTAGTGGTCAGTTAAGGTAGTTTTAATTATAGCGCTCGTAATGTTAGAATCGGAGAGAATTATTTTTAAAGAAAGCATGATCTAAACAAGTAGCAGAATTGTTTTGTATTCTTGTAGGATATCAATGTTGTATTGATGTAGGTACAGAAATTAGTTTCTTGATTGTGGTGTTGGAATCTCGGCAGTCGCCGGCGATTGCCAACCGCCTGTTGCACATGTGCAATGAAGCTTGTAGCTGCAGTTAACACTGAGCTTGAAATAACTACGTAGGTTACTTTCTTGAGTTCAATACATTTGAGTCAGTGCATGAACATTTCAGTTCATAAATTGAAAAATTAATTAAAAATTTGTATAGTGTTTTGACTTGTAATTTTTTATTGTATTACATTATATAGAAATGTATGGATTAAGAGAAATTTTGCTAATATTTGGCATATTTTGTAAAGTTTAACTTTACTGTACTGATTTAAACAACAAATATACCTTTTCCTATAAAATTTTTGTCCTTCACCAAATGTTTCAGCGAAAATGGAGGTTAAATTTCAGTCATAAAAAATATATATTCATTAATAGATAATTATTCAATAATTATCTTTATGATAAGTTATTTGCTTTTACAAGTATATAAGGAGTATTTTGAAAGTTGTCGAATTGTCATGAGAAAGTACAAAAGCATTAAAAATAATGACATAATGAGGAATGATCCTCAAATTGAAAGTAATGTTCAATAGTAGAATGTATGATTACAATGAATTATTAATTAAATATCAAAGATAATTTTTGTTAATTGTATTATCATCCTCTTTCATTCAATTTCCTTATCCTCCACTAACCAGGAATTTTTGATAACTTTTCAATAATTTTATTGTTATTGTAGCTGTTGGAGAAGGTACTATAATACCAATGGTAGTGTAACAATAGTATTTTATGCAACTGTTGTATTTTAAGAGTCTTTAAAGGATGAGTTAGAATGTAAGTTAAGACACAAGCGTGGAGCAAATCAAGGAAAATAAATCTTAAATATCTGGCAAGTGCATTAAAGACTCTTAAAATACAACTGTTGCATACACTATTTTATCTAGGACCACTTGAATACTGCAGCCTAAGTATAACATGCTCTATTGTTGATTGCTATAGGTTAGCGTTAGAACAATGACCTACCGGTATTATGCTACAAAGGTTATAATAACAGTATGATTGGTGAATTGTGAATATTTTATACATTTATTTTGTCAGAATAAATAATTGAAGACATTAACACGCACTTGCCCTGAAGATTTTATTTTATAAAATGTTTTCCCTTCCAATAATATCCAATTATTATAGACTGCGTTTTGATAGGGTTGAGTTTGAGGCCATTTTTATTAGTCTATTTAATTTTTATTTTCTTAGTCCAGAGAGAGAGAGAGAGAGATCTGTAGAGAAAGAGAGAGAGATCTGTAGAGAAAGAGAGAGAGATCTGTAAAGAAAGATAGATAGATAGATAGAAATATGGGGCTGTGAGATAGAGATGAACTGGAGTTCGTCCTCAGAAAATGAACAAATTAATCCATCTCTTACTCTCTCCTTCTCTGTACATTACATTGTACATTGTGGGTTAAGTGGAAGAGGGGGCTCTTATGCCTCAACTTCGCCCACAGCACTTTTATTACTTGTAAAGTGCACAAATAAAAGTCATTTATCTATCTATCTATCTACATAAGAGCGTCATAAGCAGCTGAAAATTAGAAACTAATTTTTGATACAAAGTAGATAAAACACTTTCAAATTATTTGGATTATCCATAAAAATATTTAATCAGAATATTATAAATAACAATGATAATACATTTAATCATAAATCCCATTAAAGTTAAGTAGATGCCTCCATTAATAATCATTCTTACTATTGATAGAATAATTTATTGATCACTCATATTGAAATTCCCCAGGTTATTGATATTAGTAGGTTTAAAACAAAAATAACTTCAATTCTTGGACTATTTCTTCCAGAATTTGGGAAAGGAACAGTTTTGGAGTGAGCCTGTTGTTTCTTTCCCAATCATTCATCAAATGATTGAGAATCAATAAGAGTATGAATAAATATATTTTTTTTGGTTATATGTTTGTGGAGAGGGGTAAGACAAGCAGTAAAACCATAGACTTGTATTTTTCTATATTTGCTACATTTTCATCTCATACGATTGACCAGTAGGCCTATCATACAGGTATAAAATTATGTGAATTTGTGGATGAATGTGACACATCTATGAAGTGAAGTGGCTGTAACTCATTCTATCATCAGCAGATCAGAAAAACGAACCAAAAATCTAAATCGACCGAACCAAAAACATTGGAAAAGATTTCAGATTTGGAGAGAGTATGTTCAAAATTTTTTTGAAAATATTCAAAAATGTAAGCCTAAAATTGACGATTGACGATTTTCTATGTATTTTAGAATAAAATAATGAAAAATATTTTACTTCGCCAAAATAAAATAAAAACAAATAAAATAAATTCACAATTATAGTGTATTCCCATGATGACATTGATGAATTCCCATCTTCTTTCATAAAGTCTCCATCAAATCTATTTCAATTCGTTAAATGGGGGAGGATTTAGTGGGTCGCAAAAATGGAAAAACATCCGAAGGTCGGTTGCCAAACATAAAAGGTTGGGAACCACTGGTCTAATGAAATCAACTATAGCGAGATTCACTCCGAACTGTCAGTATACCAAAAACCTATTGCACAACAGGAAGCATTTATGTTATTTATAAGGAATACTGACAGAATGTGGTGAATCTCACTATGGAAATTTTCAATCTAACAAACAATTTATTGGAATACTTGCTGATAAAGGCTGAAAAATTCAATTTTTCTTGTAAAAAGAAGTTAACTTTACCATTTTATAAATTTCATGTATGTCTGAATTCATCAGTATTGATGTTAATTATCAAATAGTATAAATTCCACAAAACATTTTTGAGACTTGGTGCATGCTTCTCTCAGAATTCATTGTGCGACCTGCCTGATAACACATGATGTTCACCACAGTCACCTCTAATAATTTTTTTTTGTAAATGCCATGCCCAATGAGTTGACAACACTGTAGAAATAGGTCTAGAATTAAATGACTCCTCCTCCTCCTTCTCTTCCTCGACTCCACCTCCTCCTCCATCCTCCTCCTCCTCTCCTGCTCCTCCTCCATCACCTCCTCCTCCTCCTGCTCTTCTTCCTACTCCTACTCCTCTTCCGCCTTCTCCTCCTCCTTTTCTTGTTATGCCTCCTCCGCATCATCCTACTTCTCCTTCTCCTCCTCAAAATACAATGTTTGTTTATTAAAGATGAGATAGTACCTTACTTGTGAATAATAATGTCAATTTGGACGGTTTTTGTCAATTTGGACTGCAAACAGTCCGAATTGAACTTCAAACCGTCCAAATTGTCATGACAGTCCAAATTGGTACGTTTATATAACTATATATACATATATATATATATATATATATATATATATATATATAACTAATAACACCATAACCAACAAAGATACACCACTAATACCCCATAATAACATATTAATTTGTTCAAGATTACCAGCTGTACAATGTTTAGATTTTCACGAGCCAAAGCTAACATGGAGCCTATAGTGGCGATCTGTTTTACATCATAATTATTTTTATATTCGACCAGCAAACTCCAAAATCAATAGCGATCTCACTTGGACTATGAGGAAGCAATATACAGAGTTTCAAGTCTAGAATCTTCCTTTCAAGCGCTGGAGTACGGACGGACGGACAGTGGCCCTGTAAATAAGGCACTGTCGGGTCCTTAATAATATTGTTGTAAATACTTTACTGGTGAATTTTACACTCACTTGTTCGTGTGATTGCTATTTCGTATTGTTGTAATGCTTCCTAGGACACGGTTGAAGGCCTACTGATTCGGGTTTTAACTTTCTTTGTAGTGGTGAAGGTGATATTGTGGAAGATATCCATTATGAATAATAAGACTTGAATTTGTCACGACCACATATTTAGTGAAAACAGAGAGGTACTAGTTCCGATTGTTTGATTGAGATTAATAATGGTGTAACAACTGTGATGCTGCACCTATTATCCAACTAATAAAGCCATGAAAAATTAAGATAGTACACCAGCTAAAGAAAGATTAAAGAAAAAATATATTCATCTCAGTACAGTCACTTACCAGATTTCCAGTCATTATCAAATTCAACCAGATTTATTAGAACCATATTCTCAGTCATTTTTATCAGTAATTCATAATTTATAAATTCAAATCACAGCCTACCTGTCAGCTTTAAAAGTTCAATAGGTTAGTTTTATTTGTTTACCTTTTCAACCGCCAAATTCAACATGTTATCAGTCAGTGTCCTCAGCAAACAAACTCAACGAATAATATTTAATAGTATCAGTAATATAAACCATCCAAAACATTAATATTGTAAGAACTGAAAAATTAACATGTATCAGAAAATATTGTATCAAATTTAATAAATTAAAATAAGACAGTGACCTTCTTCATACTATCAACTGTATACAATTTATGCCGGTATGAGAACTGATAAATTAAATTCAGGAACAATAATTTAGTTATTTGGGATCACTTTTTGCAGCAGTTTATAAAATTACAGAAACTTAAAAAACCTTCTAGAACATTCCACGGAAGGAAGTGAACTTAGAATCAGTTATCTTAGGTAGGCAATGTGCTCTGAAAAAAGTAATGGTAGTGACTTGATCCCAGACTGTGCTGTGGGCTGAACGTGTTTTCGCTAATCAGTGGCGGATTTATGGGGGGGCTTTCGGGCTGAAGCCCCCCCCCCAGAACCTCCAAAAAGTATTTGGAATAGTGTAAATTTTTTACCAATATAATCAGTTTGAAGCTTGTAAAATATTTATTAGCAATAATTACCTAATTCCACTACTAAGTCTTCAATTGTATGAAATCTGTTAACATTTTAATACTGCATAATGTCTTAGTTGCATTTATATTGCCTGCAACCAATCAACTCATTGTTCAGATTTTTGTACTTACTGAATAGAAAAGTAGTGCAACATAAAATTGCAGTAATTGAATCACGACAGTACCAACATTCTTTTAATACTGTAATGAGGAAATACATTAACATATCAACCAATATTTTTTTTTTAACATTCTATCACAGTGGTCGGCAAACCAGTGATCACCAGCTACTGATAAAAATTCCAGATACAACGCTTGCATTGGGTTTACTTATATTTAATATGGATCTAATACCATTTTAACTGATTTCTCAAAGAGATTATACAAAAATTTTCTGGGGAGTAACTTTAGATCCCATATTTCTATAAGAGGAAAACTAATCGTCAGATAAAACTTTAGAAAAACATCTCTTTTTACAGTGTGGAATTCACACAAAGTTTATCTATTAAAACTAGATGAAACATTAGTTAATTGAAAAATTGCAACTAACTAAAGCTCCTACATTGATTTTCATTCTTAAACATTGAATAATATGACTGTAATACCAGAATAATACTATGTTCCTTGACAAACTGCTGAACACACCAGATTCAGCCATAATTCAATCAAAATTTTCCAATATACTTTAAATTTAAATTAATTTTATCGCTGATATGGTTCAAAGCACTAGTAAAGCTATTTTTTATTTCCCAATAATATGAATAATAACTATCGGGTATGATTGATAATGAAAAATTCAAAATCTTTCAAAATACTACTTGTATTCAGAACACCTCTAAACCCCCCCCCCCCCCCCCAATCATCAGTAGCTACCAGCCACCCCCAAAAAAAATTTCTGGATCCGCCGCTGTCGCTAATGTAATTAATTTCTTTGTTCAACGTTCCAAAAAATTATAAGTTTATCTTCGAAGTGTTTGAAATCAAAAGTGCAGCCAAAGAATTGATTTCTAAAAGCAGCGAAATTCAGCAGAGGATTTGGGCCTATAACAGTTCATCGGACCAGCGCGAAAATACCAGCCAGGTGACTTCTTTCCATTTATTATTATTAACCCTCAGAATTAAATTGGGCCCAATTAGAGGAATTAAAGAACAATCGCTAAATTATATATTAGGCAGCTCTACTCCCACACAAGACAAATTGAAACGGGGATACCTTCTCACACGAGCAAACTCACGCCCAGCCATGCTGGACTATGAAAGAGGTAAACTTAACATCCTTCACCTCAAATAATTGTAAACACAGCTTTACACAACCGAAACTAGTATCTCACTGTCTCCAATAAATGTGGTCTTAAGGTCTTATTATTTATTGCAATAAAAAATGAAAAAGTCAAAACCTGTACTGTAAAAATGAAGTGGATAATTGGGCTAAGCAACAACCTTCATAATATTCTTCACTTTTTTATATTCGAAATTGACCAGCTGTACAATGTTACGATTTTTACTAGCCAAAACCAACCTGGAGCCTATAGTAGCGATCTGTTTTACATATAATTATTTTTATATTCGAAACCCAACTCAAAATCAATAGCGATCTTGCTTACTTATTTATTTATTTAATTTAAAGACACGCAAATACTTATTATTTTATAGATATTGAAGGAGAATTCCTCCTCAAGAAACTTTTATAGAATGTATTTTTTCCAATTATGATACACCACTATAATACTATGTGTATACTACTATAATACTATGTGTTGGAGTGATCATAAAATTTCTAAAAAAAATTGGACTATGAAGTTAGCAAGTTTAGATTTCAGAATCTTTCTCTAGAAGTGCTAGAGCACAGACGGACAGACGGACAACGGACGGACGGACAACGGACGGACGGACAACGGACGGGTCCTTAATAACTAGAAATACAGTCCCAGTTTTGATGAATAATTCTGAAATCAAACTTGAAAGTTATAGGACAATATCAACCCTCTCCACCACCACCACCACCAATGAATATCCTAAGTCCAACCCCACACATAACATTCTGTAGTAAATATTAGCCTCATACATAAAACCCACGAAATGTAGAAATTTCATGTGTGTGAAGTCGTTTGCATTTATAATCCTAGATAATCTCATAATAACAAAACAAGTGATGAGGTTTATGGTTGAGATGCATGGTCGGACGCATAAATAAAGGGAGAAAATACCATTTGGTAGGGTCCGTCACGCTTCCGCGGACTTTGGGCCGTTTGGATCGTGACCCCCCATTCTGTCCCCCCCTTTTAAACCCCGTTTTGCCCCCCCATGCAACCCCCCACCCCCCAGGTTACAAACAATTTGCCTTCTAGAAACTCCAGCCTGGACATTTCCGTAGCTGGACGAGCAATAAAAACTTGTTCACTAGTACAGCATTTATCTTCTTATGGTGGTTGAAGGTTTGGGAGGGTGTTTCAAGAGTGAGGGTGGTTCGTAGAGGGGTGAGGGTGGTTCAGAGAGGTTCGGGGAGGTTCAGGGA
>OX418227.1:18069663-18093663 GCA_948455865.1 Conomelus anceps | reverse complement strand
AATAAGCTACTATTGTGACTCACCAAGTGATAATCTCCTCGGCGTCTTGTATTATAATCATGTACATCAAGATTTTGGTTAATATCATTCGTTTTTACATATAAAGTAGCTTCATACACATATAAGCAGGGTACAGTTAGGAGACCAAGTCTCTTGAACAACGGCCTACATGAATCTAATCTATTTACTCTTTCTATACACCTAACCGCTTTCTTTTGGATCTTAAACACCCTATCAAGATTTTGTTTTGATGAATTACCCCATACTAAGATAGCATACCTAATATGTGACAGTAAGAGCCCATGGTAAGCTGTAAAAAGTAACTTTTTGTCATTCAATCTAGCAAGCTGTCGCAGGACAAATACCCCAGATGAAATTTTACTACATATTTTCTCAATGTATGGAGTCCAGGTCAATCGTCTATCCAACGTAACTCCTAGAAATGCAATTTTTTCTTCCTGGTCTAATTGATTATCGTTTACAAACACGTTTATAGCCCTATCTTCATTTAAATTATGTTTGTTTTTGAATTGAAGGTATTGGCATTTTTTACTATTTATAGTTAATTTCAACTGATTTAAAAATTGGACAATAGACTGCACACCTATATGGGCACTTATTTCTAAATTATCTAGAATGGAATTGCTGAAAATGAGTGATGTATCATCAGCAAATAAGAGGGCTCTACCACTAATTAATTCTTTAGGTAAACGGTTGACATATAACAAAAAAAGCAATGGACCTAGTATTGACCCCTGAGGCACTCCAGCTTGCACCTCTAATTTATTAGATTTATTCTTTACTATACTATTACCAACTACTGCAGTTAGTTCTACACATTGTTTTCTCCCAATAAGATATGATTCAAACCATTTCAGTTCAACCCCATTAACACCTACATTTTGCAGTATTTCCAATAAAGTTCTATGATTAACACAATCAAATGCCTTTGACAGATCTAAGAAGATTGCAGTAGCTTTATCACCTGAATCTATTATATCTATTAGTTTTTCAACTAGAGAAACTATGGCTGTTTTTGTTGATCTCCCTTTCTGGAAGCCATGCTGTTCATCACAGATAAAGTTAGCTTCTTGAAGGTGCATAAGTAACCTATTAAGAACTACTCTTTCAAAAATTTTACTTATTACATTTAAAATACTAATAGGCCTATAGTTTTCTACCTTTTCTCTATCACCACTTTTGAAGATTGGCAAGATCTTCCCCTCTTTTAAATTATCTGGAAAAACACCTTGTTCTAATGAATGATTGATCAGATGAATCAAAGGGTCTAACAATTGATCTTTACATTCTTTCAGAATTTTACTGGATACCCCATCCATTCCTACAGTTTTTTTATTATTTAAACTATCAATGATATTTGACAACTCGTCTTGGCATACTGGGTGGAATTTTAATTCGTTCTGAATCCCCTCAGTATTCCTCATGTTTGCATCACTAATACCTGTATTAAGAGATTTTTGAAGATCCTTAGCAACCAGTTGATAATATCTGTTAAAGAAATTACAAATGTCTACACTATCATCAATATATTTGTTATTTTCGTTAATTATTCTGGGGACACTAGTATAAGCATCTACATGCGCTACTTGCCTATTTTTGTTTATTACATCCCACACTGCTGTGTTAAAGTACACACTATTATTCAACATTTCAGCTGTTTTCTTACATTTCGCTCTTTTCACTTCTTTTGTATAATTTTTCTTTAGAGCTTTGTAATTATCTTCACTTAACATATTTCTAGATAGTTTGAATTCATCATATGCATCTTTAACCCTATTTCTTTCTGCAAGGATATCATCAGTTATCCACTCTTCAATTTTGTCTAATTTGTTTTTTACAGGGACTTTTATAACTGGACAACTCATAGTAATATGAAACCTTAAAATATTAATGAAACTATCATATTTGTTATTCAAACTATTGCTATTGTAAACCCTACTCCAGTTTTCTTGTAGCTGATTCTGCTTCAAACAATCGATATTCCCCTGTTCACATTGTTGAATTTCTTTCATTACTCTACTCTTTTTAATTGATTTATAACCTTGCAACCCCACCTCTAAGATTTGATAGTCATGATCAGATAGTTCCGAGCCGCCTAATCTTGTTTTAGAGTAATCTATATTAGTAAGGATGTTATCAATTATTGTTTGTGATGTTCTTGTGACTCTGGTATATTCATGAACTTTTATTTCCAAGTTATTCATGTATATAATATCCCTTAAATCTTCTGTCATTTTATTCTGTGTTGCAAAGTCTGTATTGAAATCTCCCGCTACAATAACGTTTGTAAAACGAGTAGTAGTAATCTCTAAAAGCCTATTGAATAGTTCACAAAAATTGTTCCATTCCCCATTTGGTGACCTGTAAATACCTAACACCGCTACTTCCAAATTATTGTCGATTTTTACTCTCAAACCAGTAACTTCTAAATCCATTTCCACAGCAAATTTCTCTACATATTCTAAATTAAATGTTTGCATATTCTTAGCATTTTTAGTGAAGATAGCTACTCCCCCACTTCGATGAGATGTCCTGCAATACGACGTTTTCAATGAATAGTTTGGAATATTAAGTTGTGACAATTCATCTTCTTTTAAACCATGCTCTGTGAAAATAGCTATATCAGGAGCCTCTTCTTTAAAAAATACTTCGATTCTATTTATTTTGTTACGAATGTATTGAATATTCTGATGGAACACAGTGAGTACCGGTACTTCCCTATCATCCCTTATTACTTTATCGTTGCTTTTGCATATTGAAGTAGATTTACTTAATCTCTTAGGATCTTGAGAGCCTATCAGATTGCTACAAGAGTTCCTTCCACTAATGCTATCCTGATTTTTTGATCGATTAACGTCTTTTAATACAATTGAAGATATGAATTTATCATCTGAAACTAGTTTCCCTTCCCGGTTTTGAGCCACTTTACTAAAAAAGGTTCGTTAGATGATTGTTTAGGAGAATTATTGACAGTAGATTGCAAACGACTTTCAATCAGCTCTGCCAGCCTATTACAAAATATTACTTTGCCAGATTGATTTAGATGTAGACCATGATTAGTGAAGTTTTGTTTTTTCAGCCTTTCATTTAGAAAACAAATCCCCAACTGCTTAGAATTCTTATTTTTTAGGCTGTTGATTGTATTATGAATTGATTTATTTGTTGACTTAATGGCTTCATTTAGCTCTGGCCTATCAAACCTATACGGAATTGTACTTATTATTACATTAGTTTTTTGGCTGAGTGGCACAATCTCTTTAATTTTTTCATTTATTTCAGGAAGATGTTTTAGATTAGGTTCATTTATATTGTTTGAGCCACCCAGTACTATTAGAAAATCGTTTTTTCCAAAATCTTTAGTTTGTTCCTGTGCTGACTCTACGATTGCGTTTATAGGGGCACTTGGTTTGAAAAAGCTCTGAACTTCATACTTATTTTTTAATCTTTTATTTAGTAGGTCACTACAGTCTCGTCCATGACTGGATGTCAAGAGCAGTACTCTACCTTTCCTATCGTTATTTGCCCTTACTTTAGTAGATAATCTTACTTAGATTATAATCATGTACATCAAGATTTTGTTAATATCATTCGTTTTTACATATAAAGTAGCTTCATACACATATAAGCAGGGTACAGTTAGGAGACCAAGTCTCTTGAACAACGGCCTACATGAATCTAATCTATTTACTCTTTCTATACACCTAACCGCTTTCTTTTGGATCTTAAACACCCTATCAAGATTTTGTTTTGATGAATTACCCCATACTAAGATAGCATACCTAATATGTGACAGTAAGAGCCCATGGTAAGCTGTAAAAAGTAACTTTTTGTCATTCAATCTAGCGAGCTGTCGCAGGACAAATACCCCAGATGAAATTTTACTACATATTTTCTCAATGTATGGAGTCCAGGTCAATCGTCTATCCAACATAACTCCTAGAAATGCAATTTTTTCTTCCTGGTCTAATTGATTATCGTTTACAAACACGTTTATAGCCCTATCTTCATTTAAATTATGTTTGTTTTTGAATTGAAGGTATTGGCATTTTTTACTATTTATAGTTAATTTCAACTGGTTTAAAAATTGGACAATGGACTGCACACCTATATGGGCACTTATTTCTAAATTATCTAGAATGGAATTGCTGAAAATGAGTGATGTATCATCAGCAAATAAGAGGGCTCTACCACTAATTAATTCTTTAGGTAAACGGTTGACATATAACAAAAAAAGCAATGGACCTAGTATTGACCCCTGAGGCACTCCAGCTTGCACCTCTAATTTATTAGATTTATTCTTTACTATACTATTACCAACTACTGTAGTTAGTTCTACACATTGTTTTCTCCCAATAAGATATGATTCAAACCATTTCAGTTCAACCCCATTTACACCTACATTTTGCAGTATTTCCAATAAAGTTCTATGATTAACACAATCAAATGCCTTTGACAGATCTAAGAAGATTGCAGTAGCTTTATCACCTGAATCTAATATATCTATTAGTTTTTCAACTAGAGAAACTATGGCTGTTTTTGTTGATCTCCCTTTCTGGAAGCCATGCTGTTCATCACAGATAAAGTTAGCTTCTTGAAGGTGCAGAAGTAACCTATTTAGAACTACTCTTTCAAAAATTTTACTTATTACATTTAAAATACTAATGGGCCTATAGTTTTCTACCTTTTCTCTATCGCCACTTTTGAAGATTGGCAAGATCTTCCCCTCTTTTAAATTATCTGGAAAAACACCTTGTTCTAATGAATGATTGATCAGATGAATCAAAGGGTCTAACAATTGATCTTTACATTCTTTCAGAATTTTACTGGATACCCCATCCATTCCTACAGTTTTTTTATTATTTAAACTATCAATGATATTTGACAACTCGTCTTGGCATACTGGGTGGAATTTTAATTCGTTCTGAATCCCCTCAGTATTCCTCATGTTTGCATCACTAATACCTGTATTAAGAGATTTTTGAAGATCCTTAGCAACCAGTTGATAATATCTGTTAAAGAAATTACAAATGTCTACACTATCATCAATATATTTGTTATTTTCGTTAATTATTCTGGGGACACTAGTATAAGCATCTACATGAGCTACTTGCCTATTTTTGTTTATTACATCCCACACTGCTGTGTTAAAGTACACACTATTATTCAAAATTTCAGCTGTTTTCTTACATTTCGCTCTTTTCACTTTTTTCATATAGTTTTTCTTTAGAGCTTTGTAATTATCTTCACTTAACATATTTCTAGATAGTTTGAATTCATCATATGCATCTTTAACCCTATTTCTTTCTGCAAGGATATCATCAGTTATCCACTCTTCAATTTTGTCTAATTTGTTTTTTACAGGGACTTTTATAACTGG
The DNA here is from genome assembly GCA_948455865.1 of Conomelus anceps. NCBI lineage: Eukaryota > Metazoa > Arthropoda > Insecta > Hemiptera > Delphacidae > Conomelus > Conomelus anceps. The sequence goes on along the minus strand of OX418227.1, from coordinate 18,088,265 downwards.
ACAACTCATAGTAATATGAAACCTTAAAATATTAATGAAACTATCATATTTGTTATTCAAACTATTGCTATTGTAAACCCTACTCCAGTTTTCTTGTAGCTGATTCTGCTTCAAACAATCGATATTCCCCTGTTCACATTGTTGAATTTCTTTCATTACTCTACTCTTTTTAATTGATTTATAACCTTGCAACCCCACCTCTAAGATTTGATAGTCATGATCAGATAGTTCCGAGCCGCCTAATCTTGTTTTAGAGTAATCTATATTAGTAAGGATGTTATCAATTATTGTTTGTGATGTTCTTGTGACTCTGGTATATTCATGAACTTTTATTTCCAAGTTATTCATGTATATAATATCCCTTAAATCTTCTGTCATTTTATTCTGTGTTGCAAAGTCTGTATTGAAATCTCCCGCTACAATAACGTTTGTAAAACGAGTAGTAGTAATCTCTAAAAGCCTATTGAATAGTTCACAAAAATTGTTCCATTCCCCATTTGGTGACCTGTAAATACCTAACACCGCTACTTCCAAATTATTGTCGATTTTTACTCTCAAACCAGTAACTTCTAAATCCATTTCCACAGCAAATTTCTCTGCATATTCTAAATTAAATGTTTGCATATTCTTAGCATTTTTAGTGAAGATAGCTACTCCCCCACTTCGATGAGATGTCCTGCAATACGACGTTTTCAATGAATAGTTTGGAATATTAAGTTGTGACAATTCATCTTCTTTTAAACCATGCTCTGTGAAAATAGCTATATCAGGAGCCTCTTCTTTAAAAAATACTTCTATTCTATCTATTTTGTTACGAATGTATTGAATATTCTGATGGAACACAGTGAGTACCGGTACTTCCCTATCATCCCTTATTACTTTATCGTTGCTTTTGCATATTGAAGTAGATTTACTTAATCTCTTAGAATCTTGAGAGCCTATCAGATTGCTACAAGAGTTCCTTCCACTAATGCTATCCTGATTTTTTGATCGATTAACGTCTTTTAATACAATTGAAGATATGAATTTATCATCTGAAACTAGTTTCCCTTCCCGGTTTTGAGCCACTTTACTAAAAAAGGTTCGTTAGATGATTGTTTAGGAGAATTATTGACAGTAGATTGCAAACGACTTTCAATCAGCTCTGCCAGCCTATTACAAAATATTACTTTGCCAGATTGATTTAGATGTAGACCATGATTAGTGAAGTTTTGTTTTTTCAGCCTTTCATTTAGAAAACAAATCCCCAACTGCTTAGAATTCTTATTTTTTAGGCTGTTGATTGTATTATGAATTGATTTATTTGTTGACTTAATGGCTTCATTTAGCTCTGGCCTATCAAACCTATACGGAATTGTACTTATTATTACATTAGTTTTTTGGCTGAGTGGCACAATCTCTTTAATTTTTTCATTTATTTCAGGAAGATGTTTTAGATTAGGTTCATTTATATTGTTTGAGCCACCCAGTACTATTAGAAAATCGTTTTTACCAAAATCTTTAGTTTGTTCCTGTGCTGACTCTACGATAGCGTTTATAGGGGCACTTGGTTTGAAAAAGCTCTGAACTTCATACTTATTTTTTAATCTTTTATTTAGTAGGTCACTACAGTCTCGTCCATGACTGGATGTCAAGAGCAGTACTCTACCTTTCCTATCGTTATTTGCCCTTACTTTAGTTTTGGTTGCTGTTTGCAAAACCTGACTATACGTTTTTGTTTGACCATTTCTATTTATTTTTTCCCCATTTGATTTAGGTTCTACTTTTTTTGTATTGATCAGAGGCTCAGATCTTACATTAGCCAAGTTTATTTTTGATTTTAATATTTCGATTTCCTCTGACATAGACCTACATTGACTCGTGAGATTTAGTATTTCAGTTTTATGGTCTTCCTGCTGCAATTTTATAATAACTTCCAGAGATTTTATGTGATCCACTAACCCTATTCGTTCTTCCTCAGAATTTTTTAGTGATGTTTCTAATTTTGTTTTCAATTTGGTGTGATCACTCAATAGTTTAGCAACCTTTTCTTCTACATCTACAGTAGCTTTAAGAGCTGTTGGAGATTTTTTCGTTAATAATTGCTGAGATCGCGTAGCTACTTGAGTTTTAGTTGAACAATTAGATTTAGATGCCTTGTTTGGACTCATTTTCCTAGCTAAAAATTGTTTTCAATTGATTTTAGTTAAATGTTTAATGAAATATTACTTAATTTATTACAATTGTCAACTTGAGACTATTTAATTACAAGAAAATTTATCAATATCGGTACACCTAACCTCGAAAATAGAATTTGACTTTTTATTTAAATACTTTAACTTATATTAGACAAGTTAATGATGTAAATTATTAAGATATTATAAATACTAATAATAATAAACAAAAATACTACTTATCCGTTCGAATTAAAATTCTGTAATGGTGTATGTGTGTGTGAACTATTGAATGTTGTCGTTTGTTTTGTTAGATTAAGGATATCATCTTAGTTTGGAGTCTGGGGCTGTAGCTGCCCGGCTCTCTGCTGTGCTCTCTCAATTCCCTCGTGCCGTGCCTTCTCTGTCTTCACCAGCTCTCCTAATTCAAAGACCAGTGGCTAGATCAGAGGTCACGTTTTACTGCTTCCAGCCTAATTTTAACTAGGGGAAGCAGTGTCCTTCACAAAACTGTTTCTCTAGTTTTGAAAGAAAGTCAGTCTAAAAGAGAATGCAATAGTAAGCGGTCGGTCCTGCTCTTGCTCGGAGATATTTTTGTCAAATCGGTAACGTGAACCAGATCGGGCGGGGCACACGGGGACGAGAGATGAGGCAGGTGAATAATTATGAGATATATGTAAGGTATTGATAAGATAATGTTGTCAAATGTTGTTTTCTGATAGCTAGAGAGGTTCAGATAGATATCTAGGTATATAGAGATGAATATGATGATATGTTGTTTATTGTTTAGAGAGTTGAGATTAGATTGAGCTAAGTGAGATAGTTGAGTTTACTGAGCTAGCTGAGTATAGATTGTATGAATAGTTTAGATAGTTATTATCAGGACAGATAGTTAGATAGTTAGATTTTCTTATGATGGTTGCTGATATGGTTATGATTGATTGTTAGATGACTATTGCCGACTATTGCCATTTGTAGTTTAAATTAAAATAGAATTAAGAGAAACTAGAAAATAGAAGTAGAATTAAGAGCATATTTGTTGTGTGAGCTTGCTCCTGGAGAATATATTCCATTATTGTACATACTCCAACTCTGAGTACTCATTCCAACTCCCGACCTCTGGTTACATAATTGGTGGCAGCGGTGGGATAGGCTGCAACAATGCCTACTGGTGAAGAATCTGATAAAACCCTACCACCAGAGGTCTCAATGGAGTTGGAAAATCTACGGAGCCAAGCAATAGCTCTACAAGACAGAGCCATGCAGGCTGAACAAGAAAGAGCACGATTGGCTTTCGAATTGGACATGAGAAGGAACCTGGATTTGAGTAGACCAGCATTGTCACCTGTCCGCAAAGATCTGTCCCTCCAGAATTTGATCAAAACATTTTCTGGGGAGACTACTGATGGTCAGACTGCCAGAGAGTTTGTGCAGAATATAAAATTGGTGGCACAAACTGGCAATTGGCAGGATACTGATAAAAAACTCATCTGCCGACTGAAGACTACAGGGGCGGCTCTATCCTGTATTGACACTCATCCAGAACTTCTGGAAGAGAATGCTACCTTCCAGGACTACGAACAGGTGTTGCTGGGACGATTTGAAAAGACATGTGATCCAGAGCGGTGGTTGCTAGCACTAAGCAACATTAAACAGCAAGGAGGAGAGAGTGCAAGAGCATATGCAGACAGGTGCCTTACAATTGCATTAAAAGCTATTCCGGTTCCATCTGACCCTCAGGAAGCAACTTGGGCCCGCACTCAGCTGCAGCGCACTGTCCTGGCAGCATTTGTTCAAGGTCTCCATGGTCCAGCTGCTGTGACTCTACAAATTCACCCGGCTAAGGATTTGGAGTCTGCCATTGTGGTTGCAGAAAGGGTTGAACAAGCAACCATGCATAAACCAGGAGATATATTTTCAGTTATCTATGGCAGACCACCTGACCTCCCAGAACCATCCCACATTAATGCCCTGCAGCAACAGCAGCCTCCTCAACAGGCTCTAACAAGACAATTTAGGGGCTGCTTTGCATGTGGAGGTCAAGGCCACTTTGCTAGGGAATGTGCTAGTCGGCGTAAGAATGAGGCAGCTCAAGGCAACAGGCAATCCATTGAAAGTAAGAATGAGTTGAGGGGAAAGATTCAACCATCACAAAGATTCTGTTTTGTTTGTGGAGATCCTGGTCACCTCTCATTTGCTTGTGCCCATAGAGTACAACAGCAATATCAAGGCAGAGGCAGATCTGAGTGGCCACTCCCCTCCAGTCAAAATAAGAATGAGTGGACCCCAAACGACAAGGGGCCGGGAGCCTCCCAGCAGCCCGGCCACCAGAACTAGAGGGGTTACAAAAGAGAGTCCCCAGTGTATCATCAACAGAGGGCAGATTGCATCTGAAGGTGAAAATTAATGGTGTTAATAAGAGATTGCTAGTAGACACTGGGGCTGAAATAAGCATCCTTAAGGAGGCCATTTCAGGGGTTCCACTGAAGGCCAGAGGAGTACAAGCACGAGGAGTGACAGGAGCAGCCATTGGTGTGCAAGGCTCTCAACAAGTTTTGTGTGAGATAGAACATTTAAAGATCCAACATACATTTGTAGTGGCTACAGTGGACTTATCAGAAGATGGACTGATTGGCTGGGACCTTCTCCACAAACTTGGAGCGGTCATTGATGTTTGTCACCAGGGTGTGACCTTCCAAGGAGTGCAGGATGAGGTGGGCATGTGTAGAGAGGAATGTAGTGGATTAGTGAATAGTGTTGAGGAAGGGCAGTGCTGTAGGGAACAGCAAGGTCAGGGACCAGCTGCCTTTCACCCAGAAGGGGGTAGCCAGAGGCAGTGCTGTCGGGAACAGCAAGGTCAGGGACCAGCTGCCTTTCACCCAGAAAGGGGTTGCCAGAGGCAGTGCTGTCGGGAACAGCAAGGTCAGGGACCAGCTGCCTTTCACCCAGAAAGGGGTTGCCAGAGGCAGTGCTGTCGGGAACAGCAAGGTCAGGGACCAGCTGCCTTTCACCCAGAAAGGGGTTGCCAGAGGCAGTGCTGTCGGGAACAGCAAGGTCAGGGACCAGCTGCCTTTCACCCAGAAGGGGGCTACCAGAGGCAATACTGTCAGGAGCAATGTCAGGTGCAAGAGAAAACCGGAGAAAGAGTAGAGGCAGAAACCAATAGAACTAATGTGATGGAACTGGATAAGTCCACTTTTGATGTGTATGCACTCAAACACCTGAGTGTTCCAGCCTATTCCGAGATTTTGGTGGAAGTGTCAACTCATCAGGGTATCAACAATGAGAATGTATTGATTGAGCCAGCACCATCTCCATCAGGACTACGGGCAGGGAGGAGCATCCATAGGCCACACCATGGAAAAACAGTCATGAGTGTTGTGAATTTGACTCAGGCTCCCATAACTATCCACCGAAAGCAACATATGGGATGGGCAGAGTTTATCCAGGGTGAAGATCAAGGAATCAAAGTAGCTACAGTGACCAGTTTTTCCACAGAGGAAAAGAAAAAGTTTGAACACAAAATGAAGGATAAGCTACAACATCTAACATCAAATGATGCCAAGACTCTGGCTGAAGTACTACAGCGCTTTGCATCAGTGTTTGAAGAGCCTGGACCTGAGGGATGTAGTGTGGAAGTAAAACATCATATTCCTACCTCTGACACTAGACCAATCACCAAACGACCCTACAGAGTACCCTATCATTTGCGTCCTGTAGTGGAAGAGCACCTGGCAGAAATGTTGAATAAAGGAATTATTGTTCCCTCAACAAGTCCCTGGAGTGCACCAGTGGTCCTAGTGAGGAAGAAATCCACTGATGGTAGTGTGAAGTATCGATTTTGCACTGACTTCAGAGCTCTCAATGAAGTCACAAAGGCAGATGCTTACCCATTACCCCTGATTCACGAGACACTTGAGAGTTTGGGTAATTGTCAGTACTTCTCTACATTGGACCTACATAGTGGATATCATCAAATCCAGGTAGCAGAAGAAGATCAAGAGAAAACTGCCTTTACTACAGTGGGAGGACACTTTGAATACAAACGCATGGCTTTTGGGTTAACAGGGGCTCCTGCAACATTCCAGCGCCTAATGGATAACCTTTTAGCTGAGATCAAAGGAGCAGAGTGCTTGGTCTACTTGGATGATGTTGTTGTTTACAGTACCTCTATTGAACAACATGCAACCCGCCTGAGTCATGTGCTGGAGATCTTTGAAAGGGCCAACCTCAAGGCAAATCTAGATAAATGTAATTTTGCAAAGAATACAGTGCAATATCTAGGACATTTGGTCACTTCAGAAGGTGTCAAACCAGACCCCCTAAAGATTGAAGCTGTCAGCAACTTCCCTCAACCAAACAATGTGCGTGAGATGAGAGGGTTGCTGGGCTTGTTTGGCTATTACAGAAGGTTTGTTCCAAACTTTGCCCAGATAGCTCAACCATTGACAAAACTCACCAAGAAAGAGGAGCCATTTGAATGGGGACCTGGACAAGAAAAGGCATTTCTGGAGCTGAAGGAGATCCTGTGTTCAGAAAGAGTACTTATCTTCCCAGATTTTACAAAACCCTTCATCTTAGCTACTGATGCATCTGGGAAAGCAATAGGAGCAGTTCTCTCACAGGAAACTGATGAGGGTGAAAGACCTGTTGCATATGGCAGCCGACAGCTTAACTCTGCTGAAAGGAATTATTCCACCACTGAGAGGGAACTTCTTGCGGTGGTATGGGCAACTAGACATTTCCGCTGTTATCTATTGGGGCATAAATTTACTCTGGTTACTGATCATGCAGCACTGCAGTGGATGCTAAGCCTACGTGACCCATCATCTAGACTCACCAAATGGGCATTGCGACTGGAAGAATTTGACTATACAGTAGTACACAAACCTGGGAAACAACACACCAATGCAGATGCACTGAGCCGTGCAGTAACATCAGTGACCATTGATGGGCACACTAAGCAAGAACTTGCATTATTTCAAGAAGAGGATGAGTGGTGTAAGGAGATATTAGAGAATGGGAAGGGCATCAAGAAGCAAGGAATTATCTACTGGTTGGAGGGAAAGGAAGACATCACCCAGTGGCGACTGGCAGTACCAAACAAACTGAAGCAGGTGGTCTTGGAAGAGTGTCATGATGCTCCTTGGGCTGGGCACCCAGGAGTCCAAAGAACACTACTTAGGGTGAAGCAGCGATATTACTGGCCAGGGTTGTTAAAGGATGTCAGTGACTATGTCAAAGCATGTCATAGTTGTGCCCAAAGGAAAACCCCTTCATCTTTGAGGGTACCATTGGAGATGGCCTTTGAACCCAGTTATCCAATGGAGCTGGTATCCATGGATGTTGTTGGTCCACTACCAACCAGCTCAGAAGGAAACCGCTATTATGTAAGTTTTATTGATCACTTCACCAGGCTGGCAGAAGCAATACCACTACAGGACCAGACTGCAGAATCTATTGCCAAAGCATTCATATGCCAGATCATCACACGGCATGGTGTTCCAACTCGCTTGATGACAGATCAAGGACGGAATTTTCTATCAAATCTGTTTGTTAAAGTCTGCAGACAGTTGGGTATAAAGAAGATCCAAACAACAGCCTACCATCCTGAAGGAAATGGAAGGGTAGAGCGACTCCACCGTACCCTTAATGCATCAATGGCACATTTTGTAGAGTGTGATGGTAGAGACTGGGACCGCTGGCTGCCATATGCCTTGATGGCATACAACTCCATACCCCACTCATCAACTGGTTACTCACCATTCTATTTGAACACAGGGCATGAAATGATACTCCCTGCTAGTTGGCCAATACCAGCTGAATTAGTTGGACATCCAGTGGAGAAGCATCTGCAGTTGCTGAAGAAGAGACTTTCCAAGGCTTATCAAGAAGCCATTCAAAACTCTACTGAAGCTGCAGAAAAACGGTTTCATACTGCAAATAAAGGGCGAAAGGCCAGAGAGTTTCAGGTTGGTGATAAAGTGTATTTGCATAACCCAGCTGTAAAACCAGGACAGTCTACCAAGTTCCATCTGCCATGGACTGGTCCCCATCAAATCATCCATAGAATGTCTCCTGTTAACTACATGCTGGCTATGCCTGATGGCCGACAGATGAATGTTCACATAAACCGGATGAAGCCATGTCATCAGAAGCTGGAACTAAAAAGAGATGAAGATAGGACTAGTCAGCCCTTACATCAGGACCATCCAATTCTTGGGCAGGATGATAAGCAATCAGAAGAGATTATTGAGGAAGATATAGAGGAGCCCTACCTCACAGCTCTGGAATGGGAGGAAGAAGAGCCCTACAACAATCAAGAATGGGAGGAAGAAGCACCAGTACCCATCATAGACAACCCAATAGATGATGAAGAGGAAGCTGAATTCTCTGAGGGGGAGGTATTTGATCTCCCTAGTCCTGACATTCAAGTAGATGATGCTAGAGATCTAACCTATGATCCAGAAGAACCTGAACCAGCATCAACAAGAAGGTCCCCGTATCTACTTAGGAGCCATTCCAGAACTCTCACTTAACTGTCCAATGAACTGACAATTTGCCTCTGGATTGAGTAGGGGGTGGTTGTTGGGGACTTGGGCAGGGACAGTGATGCTATGGCACAATAGTTTCATAAGCTAGCTTGTAAGAAAGAGATCATGTTAGACTTAAATTATACCATCACTATTCATATCCTACTGACAACTTGTAGGCCTCATCTCTCTCATGATAGACAATAGCAAGTTTGAGTTCCCATGCCAGTACAATCAGTTACCCATATCCACTCCATTGATGACAACCTGTCCAAGCTGACTCAGTAGCAGCCATGTGACATCATGGGCAGCCGCAACCACCACCACAGGGCATCATGGGAAGCCACAACCACAGATGACCAGGGACGTCCTCCACCAGAAGCCAGTAGTGTCGGGGCCAGTCAGTGTCTGCTGGGCAGAAATGGCTCAGCAGATCCAGGAAGCAGCAATCAATCAGCCGATCCAGGATGCAGCAATCAATCAGCCAATCCAGGATGCAACAATGGATCAATTGGCATATTCAAGAGGCAGCAAATATGTGGGAGATGCTTGCAATGTGTCAGTGAAGAGTGTCAAGTGCAAAAGTGCGTCATAGGGAACCCCATGCTTCTTTTTTAAAGGTGGGGGGAGTGTAATGGTGTATGTGTGTGTGAACTATTGAATGTTGTCGTTTGTTTTGTTAGATTAAGGATATCATCTTAGTTTGGAGTCTGGGGCTGTAGCTGCCCGGCTCTCTGCTGTGCTCTCTCAATTCCCTCGTGCCATGCCTTCTCTGTCTTCACCAGCTCTCCTAATTCAAAGACCAGTGGCTAGATCAGAGGTCACGTTTTACTGCTTCCAGCCTAATTTTAACTAGGGGAAGCAGTGTCCTTCACAAAACTGTTTCTCTAGTTTTGAAAGAAAGTCAGTCTAAAAGAGAATGCAATAGTAAGCGGTCGGTCCTGCTCTTGCTCGGAGATATTTTTGTCAAATCGGTAACGTGAACCAGATCGGGCGGGGCACACGGGGACGAGAGATGAGGCAGGTGAATAATTATGAGATATATGTAAGGTATTGATAAGATAATGTTGTCAAATGTTGTTTTCTGATAGCTAGAGAGGTTCAGATAGATATCTAGGTATATAGAGATGAATATGATGATATGTTGTTTATTGTTTAGAGAGTTGAGATTAGATTGAGCTAAGTGAGATAGTTGAGTTTACTGAGCTAGCTGAGTATAGATTGTATGAATAGTTTAGATAGTTATTATCAGGACAGATAGTTAGATAGTTAGATTTTCTTATGATGGTTGCTGATATGGTTATGATTGATTGTTAGATGACTATTGCCGACTATTGCCATTTGTAGTTTAAATTAAAATAGAATTAAGAGAAACTAGAAAATAGAAGTAGAATTAAGAGCATATTTGTTGTGTGAGCTTGCTCCTGGAGAATATATTCCATTATTGTACATACTCCAACTCTGAGTACTCATTCCAACTCCCGACCTCTGGTTACAATTCTATGCTTCAAAATTCGCAGAGCCTGTTCAGACAACTCATCGGAATCTTGTATTATAAAGAATAAAGTACTGAATCAAATTATAGCATTTGGAGAAAATAAAAAATACAGTCCAATCTTGTCCAATTCAGCCTTTTTCCTGTAAATCCGGCTGGGAGATCCATCACTTACGATCTCGATTGTCTGATTTTTATCACTGGTCAGGGCAAGACTCAGGCCCTCGCTTTATCGCCAACACTTTCTGGCGAAAATAAATAAGATTTCTGACAACAAACAAATGTCCATGACCCATTCACACAGCCCTTCTCCCTACTCCTTACTCACTAGTCCCTGTCTTCCTATTCCCTATCTCCCTTTGGTCCTCTCAAAACTGATGAGAAGCTTCTTAGTCAGAGAACGGCCTCACTGATACTGATTAATGGCTTTTCTTCTTTCTTCTTTTTCTTCCTCCTCCTCCTCCTCATTCTTCTTTTTTCTTCTTTCTTTAGTCCTTTTTCTCTTCTTGTTCTCTTTTCCTCTTGGTTTTGTCCTTGCTCTTCTTTTTTCTTCTTGCTTTTATCTTTTTTCCTTATCTTCTCTTTCGTCCTCCTCCTTCTCCTCCTCCTTCTCCTCCTCCTTCTCCTCCTCCTTCTACTCCTCCTCCTCCTCCTTCTCCTCCACCTTCTCCTCCTCCTTCTCCTCCTCCTTCTTCTCTTCCTTCTCCTCCTCCTCCACCTCCACCGTCACTACGTACTTCTCCACCTCATTCTCCTCTTTTCTCTTCTTCTCTTCCTTCTTCTCCTCCTTCTACCCCTTCTCCTCCTACTCCACCTCCTACTCCTCTTCCATTTCATCCTCATCCATCTCCTTCTCCTCCACTTCCACCACCGCGTACTCCTCTACCTCCTTCTCCACCATCACCACCTTATCCACCTTCTCCTCTTTCTCCTTCTTCACCTCCTTCTCCTCCTTCACCTCCTTCTCCTCAATCTCCTCCTTCTCCTCCTTCTTCTAATTCTTCTCCTTCTCCTCCTACTCATCCTACTCCTCCTTCTCCTTCTTCTCCTCCTTCTCCTCGTTTTCCTCCTTCTTGTCCTTCTCCTTCTCCTGTTAATTTACTTCTGTTGTTTGTAAAGTGCTTCAATAAAAGACTATTATCTATCTATCTATCTCCGCCTCCTCCTCCTCCTCCCTCCTCCCTCTCTTCCTCTTCCTCCTCCACCTTTATAATTATCATCGCAAAATCAAACACAATCAATGGTGTAAGTAAGGAGGAGAAAAAGGAGAAGGAGGAGAAGGAGGAGAAGGAGGAGAAGGAGGAGAAGGAGGAGAAGGAGGAGAAGGAGGAGAAGGAGGAGAAGGAGGAGAAGGAGGAGAAGGAGGAGAAGGAGGAGAAGGAGGAGAAGGAGGAGAAGGAGGAGAAGGAGGAGAAGGAGGAGAAGGAGGAGAAGGAGGAGAAGGAGGAGAAGGAGGAGAAGGAGGAGAAGGAGGAGAAGGAGGAGAAGGAGGAGAAGAAGGAGAAGGAGAGAAGGAAGATGTTGCTCCACTGTTCCAGAATACTTTATATTTAGACAATTGTCAAAATGAATAGATCAAATACTCCAGTAATTTGAAGCGATAATTATAATATTTAAAAAAATGTGAAATCCAGAATGACAACAAAAGGAATATGTATTGTTTTTTATTTTAAAGCTACTGGCAATTAAAACTTTTGTTATTTAGTTTTAATTAGTATTTTATTCTTTCTATAATTTTTGTAAACATTATTAGTTTTTTTAAACATCTGAGTATCTCGTCAAGGGAGAATTTCACGTATTATTAGGCAATTATTGGAAGAGATTGAAAAAAAGATGAAATAACTAGCATTTCAATTCATTGTAAATAAGATCAAGCATGGGAACTATTGCAAGTCCAACTCATTACTTCTGTAAAACATGATCAAAACCCCGTTTTCTGAAGTTATCCCAACATTCTCTAATAGCTCTCATCATCTTCGTTAGTCATCATTTTATTTTGCCATAAAACAAAACTTTATCTGTTTATTACGATGAATAATTCATTATACGCTGCGGCTGCGGAATTTATAGCATTTTTGAAGGAGTTCACGGGTCCAATAGCGAAAACTATAAAACTACCCTGTTGCTACATAAAACGTCCCTTCCTATAAAGGCTACGTTACACTTTACGACGGTATCAAATATTCGGTAGTAAGACATACCATCCCGATATATTATCGTCTTGATCTATTTTTAATGGACGTTTTTTATTGAAAATCATCGTTTATATAATGATGAATAAATTTGTGCGAATTGTTTTAGAAGATTCAAAGCTCTCCATTAAAACTAAAGAGGGTTGCATTAGCTTGTTTGATGAAAGTGGTTCAATTATACTTAATACTTTATTTTCTTAGCACTGTGCTTCAATATTTTCTTAGCACTGTGCTTCAATTCCTGATGATAATTTATGCAAAATGTATTGACAACATGTTCAAAATTTGTGAAGAGAGCAGTTTTTGGACTTGAGGCTGTTGTGCCTTCACATTCAATGTAATTTTGTCACAATAAATAAATAGATAGACATGATTTTTATGACTCCAGATTAACTCAATTTGTTGACCATTATAGCAAAATAGATGAATAATAATATTCAATAATCAATTATAAAATATTTTGTAGTAGGCCTACCAACCAAAAATGAAGCGTTGAAGAACCTAGCTTAATTAAATTCATTATTATGATGAAGAATGAACTAGAATAATTTTAATAAAATTAGAATTAGTTAAAACTCGACTTATCTCCATAAATAGAAGTTACACACCATAAATAATAATAATAATAATAATAATAATAATAATAATAATAATAATAATAATAATAATAATAATAATAATAATAATAATAATAATAATAATAATAATAATAATAATAATAATAATAATAATAATAATAATAATAATAATAATAATAATAATAATAATAATAATAATGGCACTTGAGAATTATGCAGAAAGCAGCTCTGCTAGGTACAGCAAACATTGTACGCAAATTTCTGAGTCTGTAGGTGAGGAATAAATTATAAGCCTGTGTCTCTGCTCATGGTGCTGGCTCTGTAGCCTTGGGTCTCAAGTTACCCCGGCTGCTAGAGTTTATAACTCAGATGAAAAAGGAAAAAAAAAAATAATAATAATATTATTATTGAATTTAAAACATTAAAACATTTAGTCATTCAATCTCCAAAAAAAATCCAAGAGAACCTTTTTCTTCGTAAAAAACATGCCCCAAGTTAACCTTGTTCTTTAAGGTTGGTTAAAACGGGTCTCCAGTAAATCACGAACTCAAATATAACTTAAAAACATAAACTTGTAAAAAATATGGGGATGTGATAGCCGTGAGCCGTAGCATCAGGTATCTGTTCAATTAGATTAGATAAGCAACGCTTTCCTGGGCCCTTTTTGTAGGGGTGACCGATTGGGTTGACCAGCAAAAAGACTCTTTTCTCTGCTGCGGAATCACTTCCCGGTTGTTTGGAACCCACCTATAATTGTAGGTCCACTATGTTTTCCATAGCATGACTAAAGCGGTAAGGGAGACCACTACCCGTTGGTCTCCCCACTAATAAAAGCCATACTCATTTATAAATTTAGTAAAAAAAAATATGGGCAGCCACGGTGGTGTAATCGGTTAGAATGCTTGTTTCTTATAAGACTCTCAAATATGCTACTCCTGCAGCCATGAGCTCGATTCTCGTTCAGCCTTGAATATTTTGTGCTATCTTTTACCCCATTAATCTCATACATTTCAAATTCAAATTCAAATTTAATTTATTTCCAAAGATTCATGAAAAGTACAAAAATATTATTGCCAATACATAAATACACAAAGTATTTTTAAGATTATGCTTACAATTCTAGAAATCAATTGGAAATACAAGCCACTTGCTGAAAGTATACTCATACTTTCGCCTGCAAATGGGAGTGAATATCTTATGAAAAAAAACAACCCTTGATAAATGGAAGAAAAAAAGAGAGAAAAAAGGGGGAACATTCACACTACCAGTCACTCGCCTTTCACACATTTCCAATGTCAGCATTGAATACACCTAAATGCTTGAGTAGTGGTGTATAGAGACTTCAGCCTACCCAATCACAAGCCTGCATTTCAAGGCCACCCCCCCTTAGGCCACGCCCCCCTGGCCAATGGGAGAAGACCACGCCCCTGTAGGGGGGAGTTAGTCGTCCATTTTGTAAATTTTTGAGGCACGCCATTGGCTGCACATGTTGGAGTGGGGGTCCGTTTACCCCCCTCAAGCCCCCTTGGCCTGCCCCCCTTCAAGCCCCCCTGCCACTGTCCAAAGGAAAATGGCCGCGCGCCCACGGCCATGCGCCCACGGTCTTTTTCCTTTTTTTTTAGGCTTTGCCCAAACCTGTACTGCATGAATTTTTCTTTTTTTTTTTCTAGGTATTTAGCAACTGACCCTGGGGCGCCGCCCCCGACCGCGGGCCCCCCGTCCGCGTTCTTGAGTCTATTTTGTGATTATGTAGGCATCACCCAAACCTGTACTACATGAAAACAACCATTTTGAATTGTTTCCACTTTTTCTCTTTTTTTAGGCTTTGCCCAAACCTATACTGCATGAATTTTTCTTTTTTTTTTTTAGGTGGGGGGATAAGGTTAGGAGAGAAAAAAAAATGAATAACCTTGTTTAAAACATCCATTTTGAATTGTTTCCATCTCCAGCAGGAGACAAGAATCAAGTTTAAAAAAATAAAACAAAGAAAATAAGAGCGAAGCCTTGAGTCATATTTTGTTTGCAGAACAAAGAGCCCGACCGGCGTATCAACGCGATTTATGTTGATGAGAAGAAAAAAGAACACAGGACCTGCTCCGTGTCAAGCGGCAGATGCCGTAGAACTGACTTGCCGATCTGAACGTTAGTCGGTCTTCGGCTTCCCCACCCAACGTCAATCGCTACCGCCTGCTGTCGCCCAGTTTCCTTTCCACTTGTCCGCAACCCACAGCATGTTTTCGGCCTGTCTCCTTTGCGCACTAATTCGCATTCTGCTCGCCCGACAGAACGCTTCACTGTCGCAGCTCTCAAAAATCACAACCTACAGCATGTAATCGGGTGTCCCCTTTCTACGTTATTCGTAGCTCGCCCGGCATACTAGTTCCTACTCCTTCAACCTACTGGATTGGTTACCAGCTTTTCTGGCAAAACTGTTTCCAGCCTGCACAACGTTCGTAACGACAGCACAAAACGGTCTGCTAATAAATAATATGTAATTCGCGTAATTCTTGAATTATACTATTTATTTCCACAGAATGTGAGTTATTACCTGCTTCTTTGGAGGCTAATAATATTTGTAATCTGTTTACAATTTCATCTGGTTCATCAAAATAAACATACTGTCGATGGTTTGATACATTTTTTAAAAAATTCAGCCCTTTTCCTACCTTTTCTCGTCTTGGCGTTCTACTCGAAGGAAACAATCTTTGAATTATCTTTAACTTTAAGCTATTATTACGATGTACAGTTCCTTCTTTGTTTAAATGCGCACCTGTTGCAATCAATATTTTCTTATAGGTACAATAATCAACCATATTTAATTTGCTTTCGTCTGGTATCGATTCAAATAGTAAGGATAATAAACCTTTTGTTAATTTAAATTTATTATTTCCAACAAAAACGTGTTTATCATCGAAATTAACAGGTATATTATATCCCATAAAATATTTACCATTCTGTGAAACTTTGATTCCATATGGAACAGTTGTTTGTTGTGACTTATGCAATTTATCTATATAATCTTCAAGCAGTTTTTGTATTGCGCCTTTTTTACCAAAAAACGAACTGACTAATGATAGTGCCGCTACATGCTCTAAAAGGTAAGTGGAATAAGAAAACATTTTTTTTTTTTTAGTTCCAATTTTAATTGCATTAAATAAACATTACAAAATAAAAAGAAGAAAACTTTGTCAAGTAATGAAGAGAATGCCCTTATACTGGTATTAATGTAATATTACTGCTTATTTTATAATTTGGTCTTTTGTTTGAGGTATTGCTTCCTCCCACCATCGCTATCCGAGCTTGCTTTACTTTCATTTTATATCTGCCTAAATAAACATTACAAAATAAAAAGAAGAAAACTTTGTCAAGTAATGAAGAGAATGTCCTTATACTGGTATTAATGTAATATGACTGCTTATTTTATAATTTTGTCTTTTGTTTGAGGTATTGCATCCTCCCACCATCGCTATCCTCGTGTGCTTTACTTTCATTTTATATCTGCCTCTAAGGTGATATTATTTTCATTTATCACAGCTAAATAGGATGGTGAGAGGAAGCATGATATTTCCTGTTTATTTTTTTTTTGGATTGTTAATATAACGCGTTTCCCAAATTAGGTTTCAATGATTTTTCCCTTCAATAACAAGGTATTCGTATGACTCTCTCAAATCTTTAACAGATAACCATTGCTGGATATTTTTTAGATTCGTTAAATTTTAAAATATTAAACTCATTCACATTCTCTTCATTACTTTGAGCTGACGATTCAGACTCGGATACAGAATTTTTAGCTACTGATCCAATTTTAAATGTATTAAATAAACATAACAAAATAAAAAAAAGAAGAAAACTTTGTCAAGTAATGAAGAGAATTCTCTTATACTGGTATTAATGTAATATGACTGCTTATTTTATAATTTTGTCTTTTGTTTGAGGTATTGCATCCTCCCACCATCGCTATCCTCGTGTGCTTTACTTTCATTTTATATCTGCCTCTAAGGTGATATTATTTTTCATTTTATTCACAGCTAAATAGGATGGTGAGAGGAAGCATGATATTTCCTGTTTTTTTTTTTTTTGGATTGTTAATATAACGCGTTTCCCAAATTAGGTTTCAATGATTTTTCCCTTCAATAACAAGGTATTCGTATGACTCTCTCAAATCTTTAACAGATATATATTGGTGAATATTTTTTAGATTCGTTAAATTTTAAAATTTAAACTCAATTCACATTCACTTCATTACTTTGAGCTGACGATTCAGACTCGGATACAGAATTTTTTAGCTACTGATCCAATTTTAATTGTATTAAATAATCATTACAAAATAAAAAGAAGAAAACTTTGTCAAGTAATGAAGAGAATTCCCTTATACTGGTATTAATGTTTCAATGATTTTTCCCTTCAATAACAAGGTTTTCGTATGACTCTCTCAAATCTTTAACAGATATATATTGGTGAATATTTTTTAGATTCGTTAAATTTTAAAATATTAAACTCATTCACATTCTCTTCATTACTTTGAGCTGACGATTCAGACTCGGATACAGAATTTTCAGCTACTGATCCAATTTTAATTGTATTAAATAAACATTACAAAATAAAAAGAAGAAAACTTTGTCAAGTAATAAAGAGAATTACCCTTATACTGGTATTAATGTTTCAATGATTTTTCCCTTCAATAACAAGGTATTCGTATGACTCTCTCAAATCTTTAACAGATATATATTGGTGAATATTTTTTAGATTCGTTAAATTTTAAAATATTAAACTCATTTCACATTCACTTCATTACTTTGAGCTGACAATCCAGACTCGAAGACAGAATTTTTAGCTACTGATCCAATTTTAATTGTATTAAATAAACATTACAAAATAAAGAGAAGAAAACTTTGTCAAGTAATGAAGAGAATTCCCTTATACTGGTATTAATGTGATATTACTGCTTATTTTATAATTTTGTCTTTTGTTTGAGGTATTGCATCCCTCCCCACCATCGCTATCCTCATGTGCTTTACTTTCATTTATATCTGCCTAAATAAACATTACAAAATAAAAAGAAGAAAACTTTGTCAAGTAATGAAGAGAATTCCCTTATACTGGTATTAATGTGATATTACTGCTTATTTTATAATTTGGTCTTTTGTTTGAGGTATTGCTTCATCCCACCATCGCTATCCACGTGTGCTTTACTTTCATTTTATATCTGCTTCTAAGATGATATTATATTCTTATTTTATAATTTTGTCTTTTGTTTGAGGTATTGCTTCCTCCCACCATCGCTATCCGAGTGTGCTTTACTTTCATTTTATATCTGCCCTCTAGGTGAATATTATTTTCATTTATCACAACTAAATAGGATGGTGAGGGGAAGCATGATATTTCCTGTTTATTTTTTTTTTTTAGATTGTTAATATAACGCATTTCCCAAATTAGGTTTTCAATGATTTTTCCCTTCAATAACAAGGTAATTTGTATGACTCTCTCAAATCTCTAACAGATATCCATTGGTGAATATTTTTTAGATTCGTTAAATTTTAAAATATTAAACTCATTCACATTCTCTTCATTACTTTGAGCTGACAAATTCAGACTCGAATACAGAATTTTTAGCTACTGATCCAATTTTAATTGTATTAAATAAACATTTT
>OX418227.1:17958304-18069463 GCA_948455865.1 Conomelus anceps | reverse complement strand
CAAACAAAAACCTAGTTATATTGGTAGGAAATTCTACAACAAGCTACCGCAGTTTTTGAAGAGTCTTGAAAATATAGAAATATTTAAAAAACAATTGAAGAAATATTTAGTTGATAAAGCTTTTTACAGTGTACAAGAGTTCCTTTCACATCAAAACTAAGCCTCACCTCAACTAATTGGAAGCAATTATGGTATCTAGTGTATAATATTGTTGATCTGACTTGTCTTATACTCCTTAACTGGAGTCTCCAAGACGTAATCTACAAAAAAAAAAAAAAAAAAAAAAAAAAATAATACAAGAAGCCGAGAAGATTATCCCTTGGTGAGTCACAATAGTAGCCTATTCAAACAAAAACCTAGTTATATTGGTAGGAAATTCTACAACAAGCTACCGCAGTTTTTGAAGAGTCTTGAAAATATAGAAATATTTAAAAATCAATTGAAGAAATATTTAGTTGATAAAGCTTTTTATAGTGTACAAGAGTTCCTTTCACATCAAAATTAAGCCTCACCTCAACTAATTGAAGTAATTATGGTATCTAGTGTATAATATTGTTGATCTGACTTGTCTTATACTCCTTAACTGGAGTCTCCAAGACGTAATCTACAAAAAAAAAAAAAAAAAAAAAAAAAAGATTCTCTCTTGGTGAGTCACAATAGTAGCTTATTCAAACAAAAACCTAGTTATATTGGTAGGAAACTCTATAACAATCTACCGCAGTTTTTAAAGAGTCTTGAAATAATAGAAGTATTCGTAAAACAATTGAAAAATATTTAGTTTATAAAGCTTTTTATAGTGTACAAAAGTTCCTTTTACATCAAAATTAAGCCTCACCTTAACTTATTGATATAGTTATTATGGTAACTAGTGTATAAGATTGTATAAGATTGTTGAGCTGACTTGTCTTTTACTCCTTAACTGGAGTCTCCAAGACGTAAACTTGAAAAAAAATATTATTGTTACAAGAAAGAGAGAAAGAAAGAAACTTATTATTTAAAATCACATAACACAAAATAATTTTATGTTTGCATGAAAAAACAAAATCTACAAAAAACTTAATGATTGTTACTAGCAAGAGAGAAAGAAAGACATTTATTATTTCAAATCACATAACACAAAATAATTTCAAGCATGTATGGAAAAAACAAATTCAATGCCACTCCTGAGAAACCTGTTTGGGGTCGATCCTTTTAATAAACATGAATATAATCAGAACAAACAGTATGAGAACAATATTAAATAAATAAATTTATATTCTTTTTTAAAAACGCAGTGCAGAGCTTCTCAATAATTTCAGTTGACCATCATTCAACATATGCAGTGATTTATCTACGGCCAGTTGCACGAAAGAAAATTAAGTTCAACCACTGCAAGATGACGTCATCTTATGGAGCTCAATAGCAAAGTCATTGCACTGGCTCCATCAAATGACGTCATCCCATGGTGGTCAAATTTAATTTTCTTTAGTGCAACTGGCCATTAGTCTTCTATAAACTGCAAGGATTACAACTATTATTTGATAATTAATAATAAGACTTGAATTTGTCACAACCACATTAATTTATTGAAAACCGTGAGGTACTAGTCTCGGTTGTTACACCATTATGAATCTCAAACAAACTAAAAATAAAGTTCAGAGTATTTTAATATATACTGGTACTGAACACAGAATGATACTATTGGCTGAGGGAGAAAGTACCCCTGATAGGGTGACCTTCATTGAAATTCTGTGATTGGCTGAAGGCCCTAACAAGTCACGCCCACTGATGGGAGGAGCAACAAAGGCTAATCAGTGTCAAAATCAAGAACCAAAAAGTAACAAACAAGAATAATACACGAGTAGGCTAGAATTGAACAATAAAGACATTAAAATGAAATTAATCTCCCACTAGAGGGCTTGTCTTGTTTTGGCCTTCAGCCAATCACAGAGCTTCAATGAAGGTCAGCCTATGAGAGGCACTTTCTTCCTCAGCCAATAGTATCATACCATGTTTAGTATATATTAAAAGTTACTCTGTACTTTAACAGAGTAGCTTAATATATACTAAACACAGAATGATACTATTGGCTGAGGTAGAAAGTGCCCCTGATAGGCTGACCTTCATTGAAGTTCTGTGGTTGACTGAAGGCAAAAACAAGACACGCCCACTGGTGCGAGATACAACTCTATTGCGAGATACAGCTCAGTGGGAGAAGTAATCGCAACCTACCTCACTCCTCGTTTGAGTAGTATGTATGTAGTATGAAGTACATACATAGTAACACTTAGCGAAACACTGTATAAGCAAAGCAAGAGAGCTCTGTTGAGGTAAACGTTTTTAAATCGGTCACCCGCTGACATAAAGTAGAAAATATTTCTTGCAGTCTTTCAAGTGATGAATGAAAGGAACCGTATAAAATGCGGCTTAGGGAAATTTCTATTCATCCCTAAGAGACTTTTCGAAGCCTGAATCGCCCTAAAATAAGAAGCTTTTGCCTTCTTTATAAATTTTGTCAAAGGAAGAGCTGATTTTGTGCCATAAAAAGGGAAATTTTAAGAGGCAATGCAGGCTGAATTGGCAGTTAATAATCTCTATAACCACGCAATAAATTTATAAATATTTGGTCGATGACCCAAAAATACAAAAATAACTTTTCATTAGGCAATTATCTACAAGACCAATCAGGCTACCGCTTCAATTGAACCAAAATATCTTCTTTGATATCTCCTTCTCCTCCTCCTCCTCTTTTTTCATTTCCTTTTTTATCCACATCTTTTTATCTCTCTTCCCCTTCTACTTCTTCGATTCGGTCAAGGCAAAAATACATTACAATAGTTGATACTTTCCGTCACCAAAAGCATCAATTTTAGTGTATCCCGGTCCTGCTCGCTTTACACTTGTCCGAATCCGTGGAGTAGAAAACCGAGGATTAACTTTTTTTATTGCGGATAATGCCCACATGAGTCTGGAGAATGGATGAATGATGAGAAGCATCCATGGCTGAATGAGAAAAATTATGACCAAAGCCCTGAGTGGCAATGGTTGAGTTCATGGGAACCTTCTCATTTACCGGTAAATGTGTTACCGGTGGCGTCTGATTGGTCTATTCAAATTTCTCAACGTCTATGAATTTGAATAGACCATTCAAACGCCACCAGTAACATTTTTCCGATTACCGGTAAAGCTCCCAAGAAGCCAAAAAAATGATGTTTATGAAGAAATGAACAATAAACGATCTTTAAGGAAACACATATAGTTCATAAATTCTTTGCTACCTTTGCTCCTTGGAACTTGCTCCATTGATTTCCACATGTTACAATTTTTCCAATCCATTAATCACGTGTGACTTCCACAATGTGCCGTGTGGAAAATTGCGTGGAAATTCTGAAATGAGTCCACTTTGCTATCACACTTTCTGCCCACACATTTTTCCAGATGCTCCACTAAAGAGAGCACAAACAGGAGCACATGTTCATACAGGAAAAAATTCTTCAAAGCAGTAGCTTGATCTGAATTCACATCAGGCGGAAATAAAAGAGGTAGAAGGTTGTCCCTGCTTTTTTTTTGCTCTATAAAGGTTCCTCGTTGTAGAAAGGGTCATCCCTGACAAAAGAATTGCGTTCAATAGTCGGAAGTAATAATATTTGCCAGGAGCATGCTTCGCTTCAATGACTTTTCAATTTTTCTGCCTTTCATTGTTGCATTTTTTCAGAAATTTGAATATATTATCCGTCATATGCAGCGTGTTTCTGGTGAATGCTCTTTCGAAAATACAATCTGATCTTTAATTAGGGCCGGAATATAAACTTTATCTATATAAATAAAATTAGAGTTTTGTCTGTACATTTATCAGAATTATATATTTTTTTGGTTATTTTTACGTTTCATACATTAAAGAAGCCGAAACAAGTCTTATCTCAATTTCTGTCTGTTTGTCTGTCTGTCTGTCACAGCCCCGAAGGCATTTTACGCGGCCTTCTCCTGAAAAACGAGAGCATCGTTCGGGATTGAAGTAATTTATCAGTATTGAAGACCTTTTTGACAATGTCTTTAGCTATAAAAAACTAAATTAACTTTTTTTTAACAGAATAATAAACGTTTAAAAACCAAGTATTGTGCGATTTTGGATACATTTTACGCGGCCTTCTCCTGAAAAACGAGAGCATCGATCGAAATTAAAGTTATTTATCAGTATAGAAAACCTTTTTGACATTGTCTTTAGCTATAAAAAATTAAATTGACTTTTTTTTAACAGAATAATAAACGTTTAAAAACCAAGTATTGTGCGATTTTGGATACATTTCTTCGAAGTATTATTACCACATAAGAACAAATCACGTAATTTATCATGATATATCAATCAGCTGTTCTCAAATATTCTCTCTGATAACTGTCACTGAATTGCTTACGTTCTAAGTTCTTTACTAAGCTGCTAACAACTTCATGATCGTTGCTATCAAAAAAGCCGAAACATATTTAGTCTTATTTCTAAACATAATCCGTACGAAGGACGGGCACAATAGCTAGTCTAATTTTTATTAACATTAGAATCTTGATTGATGTTTGTAACTCCATAATATTAGTAAACAGAGGAGTTAATTTTTATCGATTTCAAGTGCTCATTGAGCACTGTGCACTGTGTTTAATTAACACGTTGGAAATCTGACACTTTGTTCAAAACTGTATCCTGTAACTTACAGGCTTCCTAAATATGATTCTAGTTTTCAGCACTCAATAAGTTTTTTCTCCTTTTATCTTCTTCCAAACTCTCAAATAGTGAAAGAAAATTCCCCCAAAAACTGTGCTGTAAAACAATCTATCAATGGTACAAAGACTACTCTATGACTGTGCTGCAAGAATTGTTTTTCATTTACTATTCTTGTAAGCTGGAACACAAATATGCAATATAGAGCTCAACTTTTCGCTAAAATATACATAACAGTCTTTATTACTGATCCATCCCACTCATTTTTTAGATCAACTCTTCTGGGATTATACACTCAATAGTTTAAAGATCATCTGTCATGTTTTCCATGACGAAATACATGAGGAACAATTTAATATCAAAATTGACATTGTATTTCTATTTAATATATGATTTTCACTCACTTAAACTGGTGATACTAGAGGGATGCATTTTACTTCTAAATAGATGGCTGATGAAGCATCTCTTTAGAAGTGAAATGCATTCCTCCAGTATCTTCAGTATAAGTAAATATTTAGTTGATAAAGCTTTTTATAGTGTACATGAGTTCCTCTCACATCAAAATTAAGCCTCACCTCAGCTAATTGATATAGTGATTATGGTATCTAGTGTATGATATTGTTGATCTGCCTTGTCTTATACTCCTTAACTGGAGTCTCCAAGACGTAATCTACAAAAAAATAAGTGAGTGAAAATCATATATTAAATATAAAAACAGTGTCAGTTCTGATATTAGATTGTTTAAAGATAATTTAATTGGCTGTGAGAAGAATCATTTCATTTTCCTTCTTGTAAGCTGGAACACAAAATATGTCCTACAGAATTTAACTTCCCACTAAAATATACATAGCAGTCTTTATTATTGATCTACCCCATCCAATTTCAAGATCATCTCTTCTGGGATTATACACTTGTGACGTCAGAGTCAACTTACTGGCCCTCAGGAAGGGTTCACTATACACATGGTATAAAGTAAAGTAGTATAAGGTCTTACTATAATATATATATATATATATATATATATATATATATATGTATGTATGTATGTATGTATATAAGCAATGTTCATAGTGATACTACTTATTCATGCTGTTTTTATACACATACGAGGGTTATTGAGGATTAGGAATGAGAAGACAGAGTCTAATTGCATGTGAAAAGCATGAAATTGAGTTTATTCATTCGTTGCTGCAAGCTGCATGAATTCGTAATTTGGTCAAACTGATCAATCCGGTACTTGAGTTTGGTAAAGGCTTCCTTAATTCACTCCCCTAGTGCTTTAGAATTGCTAGGGATTGTTATTTGATTGGGGGTTTATGTGTGTGACAAGTAAGTTTTATGTTTTTGGTAGCAAAAAGTTAATAAAGTAGCATTTTATGTGCATTCTGAAATGTAATTCAATTTTTATTAACCTTAATTGGGGTTTCAGTGTGATTTCGAGCAGGGAAGTTAATCCAGAAACGTTATTAACTCTAGATGAATTCTATTAATATGTGATTTATATCATAATTTTGATCAGCTCATTCATAAAAAACATTTTCAAGCATAAATAACTCTGTGATGTTTTCCATTACGAAATACTTGATGAACAATCTAATATCAAAGCTGACACTGTATTTCTATTTAAATTATGATTTTCACTCACTTATATTGGGGACACTGGAGGGATGCATTTCACTTCTGAAAAAAAGCTCCAGTATCTCCAATATAAGTAAGTAAAGACAATATATTGAATTGAAATACAGTGTCGGTTTTGATATTAGATTGCTCATAAATAACTGCTGATAATACTTTACTGGTGAATTTAACACTTGCATATTCGTGTGATGGCTATTTCTTGTGGACCCTCAAACATTAACCCTTTAATTTAAACCCTGATTCAGTAGACCTACAGTTGTGTCTAAGGAAGCATTAAACCAATACGAAATAGCTATCACACGGATAGTAAGTGTTGAATTCACCAGTACAGTATTATAAACAATTATTTATGTTCATATATCAAGTGAAAAAGTGATATCGGACTAGAACATAATTTTTTTAATTTAAAGCAGTGTGCTCTGCCTCAGCTATCCTAGCCTTTTTTGAAATTATGCTAAAATATATTTTTATATTTTATGTGGGATTTTAAGCAGAATTGTCATGCATTATCCTTAAAAAGATGTCTCCATAAAATTAGATTATTATCGTAGATAGTTCTTGTATCTACTGTGTAGACCTACATTCAATTTGAGAAAAAACCTCATTAAAAACACTTCCATGTTATTTATTTCAAACAATTGACTGCAAGTTGTTAAATTTACAATAAAAAGTTAATATTAACAACACAGATCTTTATGGAACAAGAAATCCAAGAATAGAGAAGATCTTGTTAAATTTACATCTGATATAAATAATAACAGTTTGGTGTTAAAACCATGTATTGAGATATGTATTATCTTTATAAGTATTTTTTTCCCGGAGTATGAAGCCCACATAGGTCTGAGACCTGTGTGCGGGTAGTGAATTGGATGATGGTGATTGATGAGTTGGACCTACAATTTTAGGTGGGTTCCGAACCACCAGGAAGTGATTTTACAGCAGAGAACAGTCTTTTTTGCTGGCCAATCCAATCGGTCACCCTTACAAAGAGCGCCCAGGAGTTCATTAGGTTATCTCTGATTGAACAGATACCTGCTACGGCACTCATCATTAAAAAGTAATTATTTAAACTAAAAAATAATTTAACCCTTCATGTACCTTTTCACATACATATATAAAAATTCAATTACGGTATTTATTTTCTTTTCAGAAGTGAAATGCATCCCTCAAGCATCTCCAATATATGTGAGTAAAACATTATATAAAAGTGAAATACAGTGTCAGTTTTAATATTAGATGTTAAATATTAAATATTTCGTCATGGAAAACATCACAGACAGGTATTTATTTGTCTTATAATAATGTAAGATCATAATTACAGTAATGCTACGTTTTTTCTTCTTTTGTAGATTACGTTTTGGAGACTCCATTACGTTTTGGAGTATAAGACAAGTCAGATTATTTTAAAGTTATTAAGAAACCTTGAAGATGAGATTCAATACCTCGAAAACGTTTGGCCAAATGTGAGTAAATTTATTATATATTCATAATATAAAACTGACTGCAAGTCGTTAAATTTACAACAAAAAGTTCAAAGTAGAGTTATTGTTAAAAGGGCATGCAGCATACAATATTTTGTTTTAACTCAAGTACTGAAAAGGAAAAATATTTGAAAAATGGTAAGAAAAAAAATACAAGTTATAGAAATAGTAACTGGATAAAATTGATTTTTATAGTGTGGTCTACTTCTCTGTATAGATAATATCGAACTCTCAATCACTGAAATATAATGAACTAAATCAAGTAACATTGCAATACAAGTTTGTAATGTGTTCTACCTGTGATAAGGCTCAAAGTTAGGAGCATTAATTAGCTCCAATATGGCTGCATAGGACATGTCGAACAATTAACAAAGCATTATCTACTTTTAATATAGAACAACCCGCAATCAATGTTGTAATTTTTTTTCAGCGTTTTCCAATTAATTACGTTGATTAGGCCTAAATACGTTTACCCAATTTCCAGTTTGTTTGCCTACTTGACAAGAATACCTTTTTAATATTCACTTTTTATTGTATATTTAACGACTAAAAATTATGACAAAATGAAAAAAATATGATAAATTGTACCCCCGTCAGCAGACAAAGCGACCATTGCCAGAACTATTGATCAGCCCTGTAAATAATAATAATAATAATAATAATAATAATAATAATAATAATAATAATAATAATAATAATAATAAATTTATTTCTCTCAAAAAGAACATTACAATTTTTAAATAAAACAGAAATAGTTACATATTAAATAATACT
Organism: Conomelus anceps; assembly: GCA_948455865.1. Classification (NCBI taxonomy): domain Eukaryota; kingdom Metazoa; phylum Arthropoda; class Insecta; order Hemiptera; family Delphacidae; genus Conomelus; species Conomelus anceps. The sequence continues at coordinate 18,060,883 of OX418227.1, read as the reverse complement.
ATTCATTAAACATTTTTGTTTGAGAAATTAGGTACTCCCGAGAATTCCTTTATGGGAGTTACCAGCTGTGAAATTTAAATACATTTTGCAAACATGAAAACAAAATTAATAAGCTTCATCCTAAACTCGTAGCATTAATAAATACATTTATATTTTAAATTGAAACAAAACTTACAACTAGTTTTCCAATCAAGTTAAAAGGAAGCAACAAAATTAAGTTGAATGATACAACACTTATTATACTTAACTTTTCATATGAAATTTAACGACATGCAGTCAAATATTTATAATAACTCACTTAATCTGGCCGAGTACTTTCGAATCTATGAGATCCATCTTCAGAGGCGCAAGATGGATCTGAAGCCTCTGAAGATGGATCTCATAGATTCGAAAGTACTCGGCCAGATTAAGTGAGTTATTATACTTATTCTTAACAAATATTTGACTGCATGTCGTTAAATTTCATATGAAAAGTTAATATTAACAACGCAGTTCGTCATGGAACAAGAAATCCAGGAACTTATTATACTTTATGTACTACAGTTATACGTTTTCTAAATGTACCTCAAATTGCCAAACAAAGGCTTGTTCTTGCAATAAGTTAGAAATAATTGTATTTCGTTGTGTAAATGAATTAATAATTACTGTGTAAAGCGGACCATATTGTATATATATTTTTTTAATCATTTCTTGTTTTCATTTTTTAATTATTTTGTTCTTTATTTCAATTAACTAGCTAGAATGTATCTCTTTTCATAAGAAACTAATGGATGTTGTCATCAAAGCGGCGGGCCTCTTAGCGCAGTTGGTTGGATGCGTCGCAACTTATGCTTGCGGTCGTGGGTTCGAATCCCGCTCCTCCGTCGGGCATCTATGTGTAATCATTCACCTCATTACCCACACACAAGTCTCGGACTCATGTAAGAATCATCAGCAATAAAAAATAAATAAAAGACAATCATTAAAATAGTTCCAATCCATTGTTTCAGCCCATTTTCTTGATATCTAGGGTAGAGGGGGTATTTTTAAAAAAATGGACCATTATTTATCCTGGCAACATCCAGAATTCAATTCTACAAGCTTTTCTGAGTTCAAAACCATTAACAGAATGCGGTCCTCATATTTTTCATACTCATATCCATCCAGCTCCTAGTCTAGATGTCATTATCATCCAGATTAATATTGAATTTGATTGACTACTATTTATCAGGTTCAACGTTTTTACTATATTATCATATTTCATACATTTAATCTGATACAATTTATTGCATCCTATCCTATTATATTAAACGACCATTTTCTCTATGTATGTATGTGTATTTATGTATGTCCGAGGATCTCAAAAACGGCGAGATCCTCGGACATACATAAATACACATACATACATCTCAAAAACGGCACCCGTAAGGGTCTCCCCACCACGAAAAGCCATACGAATTTACTTTACTTTACTCAAAAACGGCTCTAACAATTTTGATAAAAATACGAATATAGGGACGTTTTGGTGAAAAACATCGATTACGCTAGGTCTCATTCCTATAAAAACTCGCTGAAGGACACAAAAGGAGAAATCTATCCTTAAAGGATTGTTGATTACGCTGCCTAGAACGCGAAACTTACGCGCGTACCATGTAGTCGGAGCCTTGCAGTATGTAGGAAACACATGAGAGGAGAATCAAAGCTCAGAACATGATTTTTCAATTTCTTTGGTGAATTTGAAAACTAAACTTTTCTATTTATTTGGTTTATTATGTGAAAAGGCCCTCTCGGCTGTTTTCCTCTATAATTTATCTAGGGCTTACAATGAATTTTATTTTATTATTCTCTGCATGGATAAGAAACAACAAATATATAACATCTATTTTTCAATATGCGCTCCTTTCTGCTAACAGTAGGGTTGACACCATATGAATGTGTGTTCTTTTACTGAATTTCAACCATAAATTGGCTGGAATTGTTTTCTATGGACAGGAAACCATGCTGGTTTTTGTAGAAACAGTAATACATGTAGATTGTATTGAAAAAATTGAAAATCATAAAACTTCTCAGGGGAATGAAAAATTAATATTTCATATACTCAAGCTTAAACAATTCATTGTAGTACTCCTACAGTTTATGATGGGAAGTGATAGCCGAGTGCCGTTGCAGGTATCTTGTTCAATCAGAGATAAGCTACGAAACTCCTAGGCGCTCATTGTAACGGTGACCGATTGGATTGGCCACCAAAAAGACTGTTTCTTTTGTAAAATCACTTCCCGATGGTATGGAACCCACCTAAAACTGTAGGTTCAACTCATCATTCACCATCATCCAATTCATTACCCACGCACAGGTCTCAGACCTATGTGGGCTTCATCCTCCGAAAAAAAATAAAAAAATAATTAATGAGTTTATTGTTTTTTGCCTAAGCATAAAAAATCTATACATCTAGGCCGACATATATGATTTTTTAGAAACGATATGACAATGGTATTGATGACATGATGACAATATCATTCAGACAGACATTGAACTTATTTGATCAGTTTATCAGGTTAAGCAACACGGTCACCCATCCTATTGTTAAGCTGCTTACACCCTCAACTATGGAACCATGTGCGTCACTCGACACACGGATTATTACGTCACACAAACTATGTGACGTACTTCCCATTCACACCTCATTGGGTGACATAGTTCAGTATCACAAGCAAGGAGTTTAACAAAAGCACCCTCTTCATCCACTTCTCCTCTTCACCATATTCCTCTTCCTGTTTCTTCTTCAACCTTATCCTCGACGTCGTTCTCCCTTTCTTCAACAACCCTCACTTCTCATCCTCCTCGTCTTGTTCGCCCGTCCTCACTCCTCATACTTCTCTCCTCATTATTCTCTTCCTCCTTCTTCTTATATCTCCTTCTTTTTCTTCCTTTTTCATCCACTTTCTCCATTTTCCTCTTCTACCTTCATCCTCCTTCTCCTTTTTCTCACTTTCCTCTTCGTCCTGCATCCTCTTCCTCCTCCTTCTCACTCTTCATCCTTTTCACCATCTTTATCTTCCTCTTCTCACTCCTTCTCCTACCCCTCATCCTATTTCCCCTCCACCTCCTACGCCTCCTTCTCCTCATCATCCCACTCCTCCACTTCCTCCTCCTCGTCATCCTTCTCCATCATCTCCTCCTTTCTCTTTCTCCTTCTTCTTCAACCTCATCCTCGACGTCGTTCTCCCTTTCTTCAACAACCTCTTTTTCGGATTCTTTCTCCTCATTCTCACTCCTCATAGACCTCGTCTCGTTGGCCCTTCTCACTCCTCATAACTCTCTCATCATTATCCTCTTTCTCCTTCTTCCTATAGCTCCTTCTTCCTCTTCTTTTTTCATCCACTTCCTCCATTTTCCTCTTCTACCTTCATCATCCTTCTCCTTTTTCTCACTTTCCTCTTCGTCTTTCATCCTCTTCCTCCTTCTGACTCCTCATCCTCCTCATCGACATCCTCCTTCTTCTGCTTTACCCTCCACATTCTCCTAATTTTCCTCCTCCTCCTCCTCCTCCTCCTCCTCCTCCTCTTCCTCCTCCTCCTCCTCCTCATCCTCCTCCTCCTTCTCCTCCTGCTCATCATACTCCTCCTCCTCCCCCTCCTCATCATTCTTCTTCTCATTCACTTCATTTTCCTGCACCTTTTCCACTACTTCATCCTCCTCCCCCTCTTCATCCTCCTCCTCCTAGCAGGAGATTATCACTTGGTGAGTCTGATATTAGGATATTCGAACAACATTGTAATATTGGTAGTTCTATAACAAGCTACCGCAGTTAGTAGTCTTGAAATTCATAGAAATAGGCCTATTTATAAAACAATTGAAAAAATATTTTGTTGATAAAGCGTTTTATAGTGTACACGAGTTCCTTTCAGATCAATATTGAGCATCACCTCAACTAATTGAAATTCTATAGCTTTTTAAAGTGTGAAAGAGTTCTTTCAGATCAAAATTTAGCCTCATTTTTTTTTTTTTTTGAGGATGAAGCCCACATAGGTCTGAGACCTTTGCGTGGGTAATGAGTTAGATGATGGTGATTGATGAGTTGGACCTACAGTTTTAGGTGGGTTCCGAACCACCGGGAAGTGATTTTCAGCAGAGAAAAGTGTATTTTTTGCTGGCCAATCTAATCGGTCACCGTTACAAACAGGACCTACGAGAACGCAGCTTATCTATCTGATTGAACAGATACCTGCTACGGCTCGCGGCTATCACTTAAACTAATTTAAATTGTAATTGCGTAACTAGTCAATAAAAATATTAATATCGTACATAATTGTTGATCTGACTTTATTTGTCTTATACTTCAAGACGTCAACAAGGATTTCTCAAAATTGAGATTGTTCTTAAAAAAAAAAAAAATAGAAAATATTAGTCAATAATTCAAGTTTACTGTCTACTGATAAAAAATTTGATTGATTCTTAGTAGTGATATCACTTGTTGTTTATCTGCAGCCTTAGTAGTGTTTTGGATGGGACTGACAACAATAAATTTTGCCAGCCACCCCTTCTTAGCATCCCTTGACGTATTTGAATGCCTGCTGTCATTTCTCACCCTCTAATCTCCTCTAACAACCCTCTCACTCCCATTCTTACTCTCTCAATCCTCTCTCTCTCACTCTCTCTTATCGACCCCCCCCCCCTTCCAAAGTCAAGGAGTAATTGTTGCTCCACTCTGAAACGTCTGTTGATTCTCATTCAACAGACAATAAAATGATTCGCCACTTTAGGGTGGTGCCACACTGAGTTGAATGCCTAGAGACAAGTTTGTTCTGCACGAAACACTGGAAAAATGTGTTTTAAATCAGCAGAATTTAAACTGTATCGTGCGCTCTCGTGCCATGTGGCAATTTTTCCGTACCGCTGTCTTGATTTTTCATTTATTAACGTTCAACTTTTTCAATAACGATATAGTTTTGCAGGGTTACGTTAAATAATTGGAAAGACTTTTTCGCACTGTACGCTAGTTCGTTCATTTTTGTGTCTATGTCTGACTCAATTTTTTTTAGTATGGATCCCACATAGGTTTAAGACCTGTGCTGGCCAATCTAATCGGTCACCCTTACAAAGATGGCCCAGGAGAACGCAGCTTATCTCTATCTGATTGAACAGATACCGGCTACGGCTCACGGCTATCACTTAAAAAATATATACACATATTACACTGAACGATATAATAACGGGATGCTCGCGAGCTCTGTGCTTTTAGTCAAAAATTTATGACTGTCATGAAAATATTAAAAAAGAACTTTTCTGCCAACCTTGCAACTACTGAACTTCTAAAAGAAGTTTTTAGCTAAGAAAGATATCGATAAAGCTCTATAATAATAATAATAATAATAATATCTTTATTTCTGCGTAATGAAAATACAAAAGCAAATACAAATTAATTAAACATGTTTTACAAGTAACACTTTACAATAATAATAATAATCTTGGTAACCTACGTATTATTATGACTTTCCTCGTCAAATCAAAATGTTTTTTTATCTGCGATGTTAGCCATGATGAAATGTTTGATTTCGAGTGATCTTTTAAATTAATAGCCTTTAAATGGAAAAAACAATTTTTGGAGTGAAGCTTAAGAACATAAATGTTTAGTGTGAATTAAACTCAATGTTTTGTACAATATAGCCTGGCCAAAATTTGTGAATAAGAGTAGTCTTGGACTTTGTCTGTTGCATTTTCACTTTATTGTAATTCTGTTTATAAATAAATTAATTATTAAATAAATGCTCTCATTGAGCAATCTGAATCTATCGATATCGATATCGGTAAAGCTATCGATAAATTTTGTACACTCACGTGAATAAAGTGTTCTAATCTAACATGAAATCTGATTCTTTCAGCATAGATTTCTATGAAAACTGATTTTTAAAGCAGTCCTAAGGATTATGCCTCTTGTCACTTGTCAGAAGTGAAAAATGCAATTTCCAATTTAAGTTTTTTTTTGTAGATTACGTCTTGGAGACTCCAGTTTAGGAGTATAAGACAAGTCAGATCAACAATATTATACACTAGATACCATAATTACTATATTAATTAGTTGAGGTGAGGCTTAATTTTGTGAAAGGAACTCTTGTACACTATAAAAAGCTGTATCAACTAAATATTTTTTCAATTGTTTTTTAAATATTTCTATATTTTCAAGACTCTTTAAAAATTACGGTAGCTTGTAGTAGAGTTCCCTACCAATATAACTAGGTTTTTGTTTGAATAAGCTACTAGCTTATAAGTAGCTAAGCTTCTAGCTAATAAGTGAATACAAAACTACTAAGAAATACCTTATCAGTTCTAAAATTAGACAAATTTTATTTGTAGTGGCAAAGGTGATATTTTGGATGATATCTACAATGAATAATGAGACTTGAAGTTGTCACAACCACATTTATTGAAAACAGCGAGATACTAGTTTCGGTTGTTACAGCATTATCAACCTCAAACAAACTCAAGAGTTTGAGTTTGATTGAGAGTTTGTTTGAGATTGATAATGGTGTAACAACCGAAACTAGTATCTCTCTGTTTTCAGTAAATGTGGTTGTGACAACTTCAAGTCATATTATTCATAATTAGATATTTTCTTTGTAATGGCGAAGGTTATATTGTGGAAGGTATCCATAATGAATAATAAGACGAAATTGTCACAACCACATTTATTAAAAATATTGAGAAACTAGTTTCGGTTGTCATACCATTATCAATCTCAAACAAACCAAAACTAAAGTACAGAGTAGCTTAATATATACTAAACATGGAATGATAGGCCTGCTATTCAATACCAATACTAGTTTAAATGATCAAATTTATTTTAACCAATTCAATACTAATAACTTACCTACATTTAAAAAACGGTACTTTCATGTCTTTCTCGTTTGAACTTGACTGCATTTCAGTGAGCTTCTAATTTTTTAATTTGATTCAATTCTAGCCTTATTGCGTATTTTCCTTCTTTGTTGCTTTCTTACAACTTTGAATTTGGTCACATTTATACTCGCTGGCAGAGTAGCCAACACCAAAATACAATATTATTATGGCCAAAGCCTACACTTAATCACGCAGGCTGCTAGCATAACACTTCAGATGAGATATATTGCATAATGTTTTGATGAAATTTCATTGAATAATTGTTGGTAAACTTCATATTTTCATTTTGTGTTGAAATATTATTTATTGTCTTAGAAATTCCATAGTATGGGGATGATTCTGGAAGATAAATTTTTAATATAATTCGGCTTGCTATGCCGAGTTGCAGTAGCACGGTCGGTCAGTAACGTCCTACTCGCTACTCGCTTAGCGAGTAACTATCCCAATGTAATGAACCCATTATTCACAAGCTTCTATGAAGCTCAGCCTCTTTCGCGCTTAGCCAATAGTATCGTTCCATGTTTAGTATATATTAAGCTACTCGGTACTTTAGTTTTATTTGAGGTTGATAATGGATTGAAACTAGTTTCTCAAATTTTTAATGAATGTGGCTGTGACAATTTCGTCTTATTATTAATCATAATTAATTAGATACATTTTGTTATGAAATGGAATCCAGTGATTCTCAAAAATTTCTGTAAAAATCAGAGTTCCGGTCAGTGGTTCTGGACATTAAACCATTTATTTTAAAGTACATTATGTTGGATCAATGTGAATTATATAGTGCTGTACTTGAGCCGTTGTCTATGAAAGGGGAAAGGAGGCTGCTTTGTAGCCCCGAAATTCCTCCCCTTGGTACGCCATTACAGATAACGTTACTTTATAATATTGTCCAAGTGTAAAAGTACACCTCAATATTAAATTAACGGTAATTACGGTAATTAATAGTTATAACGGTGTTGTAATAACATTTTGATTAAAATTGTACCTTTAACCAGAAATCAGTTATTATTGATAGCATTCCTCTCCTTTGAGTAAGGCGTTTCTTAGTAGACTATATAGAGTTATGCGTTACATGTTTAGTGTAATTTGGTTTGGTATGGGGTATTTATAAGAGGTAACATAGAGTATTAGAATAGGTTTCCTTGTAAATAGGGTTAATATTGTAGAAGCAAGTTCCTTCCCACGATCACACTTTCTCTCTTTTTTTCTCACTCCCTCATCTCATACTATTCCATTCCTTCATGCTCTCTCTCACCCAAGCTCCCTCATTCACCAATTGCTACTCTTTCTCTATCCTCTCTCACTCTCTCTCCTCACTCATCCTCTCTCACACTCTCTCCTCACTCATCCTCACACCCTCACTCTCACCTCACTCCTCCTCTCCCACATGCGCTCTCTTTCTCCTTTAAAAGAGAGACTACTGCGAATTGACTGATTACAAATTCATGCTCATTCCGGTTAATTGGTACGGTACTCCTCCCCACAACGATGAGAATTTAGACAGCCTTTTCAGGCCCAAGACAAGGAAGGATCTGTCTAAACCTATAAAATGTCCGTAACATCCCCGTACATTGAGCGTTACAATAGAGTAACAATAATACACTCGTATAATGGAGTGTCACGTGAGTGTACACTGAACGTCGTCTCGCTTCAGTTTGCGGTGTCTAGTGCCTAGTATGTATCTTATTTTCAACGTTTTTCTCTGTTACGGACTGTTACGTTTGAGTTACACTGTCAAAGTTATCTTCAAGTTAACATTGGCGGATCTGCGGGGGGGGGGAAGCTTTCGGGCTGAAGCCCCCCAAAACCACCAAAAAGTTTTTTGTAAGAATGTAAATGTTTTACCAATATAATCAGTTTGAAGCTCGTGAAATATTCATTTGCAAGAATTATCTACTACTAATTCTGCAATTGCATGAAATCCGTTAATGTTTTTTTTTTCTGTAAATGTTACATTTACATTGCCTGCAACCAATCAACTCAAAGTGTTTAGATTTTTGTGCCGGGCACATTAACTTACTTACTTGATGAATAGAAAAAGTAGTGCAACATAACATTGCAGTAATTGAATCACAGCAGTTCCAACTTTCTTTTAATGAAAAGTAATGAGGAACTACATTAACATATCAACCAATGTTTTTTTTTTAAATGCTATCACAGAGGTCGGCAAACCAGTGATCACAGCTTTTTTAATTTTGATTATTTTAATTTTAATATCGTCGATAAATTTCAGATACATCGCTTGCATTGGGTTTACTTGTATATAATATGGATCTAATACCATTTTTAATGATTTCTCAAAGAGATTATACAAAACGTTTCTGGGGGAGTAACTTCAGATCCCATATTTCTATAAGAGGAAAACTAATCATCAGATAAAATCTTTAGAAAAACTCTCTCTTTACAGTGTGGAATTCACACAAAATTTATCTATTAAAACTAGATGGAACATTAGTTAATTGAAAATTGTGTAACTAATTAAAGCTGTCACATTGATTTTCATTCTCAAAAACGGAATAATACGACCGTAATACCGGAATAATACTATGTTCCTTGACAAACTGCTGATTACACCAGATTCAGCCATAATTCAATCAAAATTTTCCAATTTACTTCGAATTAAAATTAATTATATCGCTGATATGGTTCAAAGCACTAGTAAAGCTATTTTTTATTTCACAATAATATGAATCGTTATAGTTCGGGTGTGATTGATTATGAAAAATTCAAAAGGTTTCACAATACTCACAATATTTGTTTTCAGTACACCTCTACTGAGGTCAGTACAACCCCCCCCCCCCCCTTCAATCGTATAATTGTATCTACCAGCCACCCCCAAAAAAATTTCTCGATCCGCCACTGCAAGTGTTAAGAGTTATTATGTTCTGTTTTTGTTAGGTAATTTGTTATGTATAAGTTCTGTTTTATACTGATGAAGAACCTGTGCAAGGAACGAGCTCAGCTTCAGTTTGCGCCACCTACTTTGTCTCTTCGTGTGTGCCTTCCGTTCACGTCTCTCCCAGTTACAGATTGTTACGTTATGTTACGTTCCTCTTGCGCATACCCTCTGCCACGTGCTTTCAAGCATCGATCTTGCCCTTGAATAAAATACGAGGCTGTCTTAAATAGCACTTACCGCTGTCTTTTGCTTGGTATTTATCAATTATTAATCATCGTAATGAAAGAAAAATTACGTAAATTACTGGAAAAGTGGTGAATAATATTTACCGAAAAGGAAGAACAAATAATAGCCTATTTATATTTAGTTTTTTAAGGCTATTTTTGAATAAATATTTCTGTCAATGGTAGATATACCGTTATTGTTCCATTATTTGTCTGGTTTCCCCCAAAACGGATGAAAAACAAAATGTTTACTCTCCAGTGGCTATAAATTAAGCTATAGATCAAGTTGTTTGATAGTTTTGTTTGATATTGGTGCTTTTGAACAGTGGACTCGCTTTCTTTTTCCTTCCTTCTGTACTTTTTTAACATTTTTCTTCTTTAATTGACCTTCTTCCTTATACCAATTTCTTTCTCATTTTTCAAACTCCCCTTCTTTTTTCATCTACTATTTCACTTATCCTAATACATGGCTTTGCCATAGTTGGATAAGTATCGTTTTCCTGCACACCCCACAATGGAGCCACCTATTTGTAATTGTTTGAGTGTTATTGTTATTTTTGCTATTGTTTTTTGTATATTTTGCGTATGTTTTTAGTGTGTTAAATAAATTGAAATCGAAAAATTGAAAAATGAAATTTAGTTATGTAACAGTAGAAAAGTCTTTTCATCAAGTAAAATAATTTAATGAATTTCTCTTATATTATTATTAGTTGATTGATTTTTTTATGATCACAATAAATTCTATGGGATGTTGGAACGCCTTGACTAAAAATGAAATAAGATCTATTTTCAATTTCAATTACCAGATACTATACAGTCACAGAAAGGACCATTTAAAGCCCGTTCCCAAAAATATTGAGACCTTTCCTCCTTTCAAACCTACTGTGTCAACTTCATTAAAGTGGCTTGGGAGCCCTTAAAAATCATGTTTGGGGGCTCCGAAAATACTGGGACAAACCAGCATAGTGGACCTGTTTATACCTCCACTAATACTGAATATATTACCAGTGAAATTACGTTTAAATTGGGAATATTCTTGTACATTAAGTACCAGAGGGCCTCCAGGGTATATAAGACTTCTAAAGGCCCCAACCGGGAGAAGGGGCACTTTTTTCGAAGGATGAAGCCCACATAGGTTTCAGACCTGTGGGTGGGTAATGAATTGGATGATGGTGATTGATGAGTTGGACCTACAGTTTTAGGTGGGTTCCGAACCACCGGGAAGTGATTTTACAGCAGAGAACAGAGTCTTCTTCGCTGGCCAATCCAATCGGTCACCCTTACAAAGATGGCCCAGGAGTTTCGTAGCTTATCTCTGATTGAACAGATACCTTTTACGGCACTCGGCTATCAGTTCTCCTTCTAATTTTAGAAGGCCCAAAGCATTTAAATTTCGAATATTGTTGTAAATTAAATACCGGAGGGTCTATTAGACTTCTAAGGGGCCCCAACCGGGACTACGAGGGGCCCTTGGAGGCCCAAAGCATTTTAATTTTGAATATTCTTGTACATTAAGTACCGGGGAACCTCCAGGGGCTATTAGACTTCTAAGGGGCCCCAACCGGAAAAACACGGGGCCCTTGAACACCCAAAGCCGAGTTAATTAGGGTGTAGAAACCCCTTTTTTATGTAGAGGACCCCGGTGTTGAAACATTCAAATTTAAAATATTCTAAATGCAGCTTACTTGAATCTTTACATCACATGACTGCAGTGGCAGCAAAAACGGGCCCAAAGAACCCGGAAAGGCCACTGGGGTCTGTTAGGCTTCTGGGGGTCTCTAGAGGTCTAAACTGGACCAAGAAGAGGTCCTAGTGGCCCCCAGGTGGAGCAATTTGGGGCCTTGGTTTAATATTTGTTTTATCATTTGCTTACAATAATTTCAAAATGGTAAGACCCCTTGACGTTGAGACCCGGGAAAATTTGCCCGAACCCCTCTATAACTTCAACTACAATATATTATTTTTTTCTAGCAATAACATTATTTATTGACTCATCACGTATGAAAACTTTTTTACCTCCAGTAGGCTAAACGATATAGTTTTTTTATTGATGCCTCCCTACTCATTTTTGGGGCATCTTTTACCGGTTCTAGGGGGGGTAGTAACTCGGAAACCCCCCCCTCATAGGTTACGCCACTGTACATGACTACAAAGGTACAAAAAATTAATTTTTTTAAACAAATCAAATGGATTTAATCTCATCATGTACATTAAAACTGCATTCCACTGGTTAGAGCCGGCGTCTGTTAAAAGTTAGACTAAACACTGGTTTCTCAGTGATTCTCTCTCAGTCTTTCTCTCTTGATTATTCACTCTCTCTCTCAGTGTTATTCAATCACTCATACTCACTCACATATTCCCTCTCTGTCAATCATATTCTCTTTTACCTGACGCCCTCCTCACTCTAACACGCTCTCATACCCTCACGCTCAAACACGTTTTCTCTCTCTCTCAAACTGCATAACTAAATGCAGGCTCTTTCTCCCTACCATACTACCGTGCTATCAATGAATGTGCGTGCGTGTCTATGTGTAGGTTCCCGAGTGCAACCGCCCAGCACAACGTGGCAACGCCGCAGACAGGTTTTGTCCTGCGCGCAGACGCTTGTTCACTATGTCCGTCTCTTTCCAACTCACGCAAAGCATTCGTACTCCATCACACTCCCACCTCTACAGCTCTCAAAGACACGGTTAACGCCTGAACTAAACTTCAGTCTAGCCGGCGGTATCGTGTAGTGAACGTCTCGTACGTTTGATTTAATGTCGGTCCGGAACAGTTTACGTACTTTTAAATACTAAAAAAATCTGTGTGAAACGGTTCAAGAAAGCTGGTGTGTTTTGAATCACTTAATCGGTAACAAAATCCTTACGCGAGTGTACAGAAAAGATTTTGAAAATTATCGCCGTAGTCGTGTTATGTTATACCGTTGAAATATCAGATATTTAAACGTTTTCAAAGCAACAGTGTTAAGCTCATTATAGCCAGTCCAACCTCCAACAACGTGAATGCAAACTACCGTACGATAAATATTTCAGTAGAATATTTATTCAACGATAATCAAACGAAACCTCAATTTCTTTCAACGTGCAGTAACTGTTTACCAGAACACAGTTACATATCAGTAATTATCGTTTCATAGTTATTAGTAACGAAATTCTAAATAGTAGTTATAGTTATTCAATTTAACGAAGTAATCGTAGTGTTTGTGAATGTGTGTGTGAAGTTAAACAACAAATTTGGATAAAATCACATTGGATTACGTTCATATTTCACGGAAGGAAGGCTGGAAATCGCATTTCATACAGGTCAGTAGTGTTTTAAAATTGAAATACTTTATTAAAATAGAACAGTAATATGATATTTGATAAAAAGATTGCATCTAAATTGATAAGGATAAGATGGGAACGGTTAATTTGAACTCCAACGGAAAATTTGAATTCCAACGGAAATTTTGAATTGTATACAGAGCTGTCCAGTGTCCAGTAGTAAAAATAGATTACGGGTAGGTAACCTAAAATGTTACGCACAATGTCATCAACTGCCATGAGATGATTGTTTTTATTCTTCAAATTAAACATTCGCCATATTATTCTGGTTGATTGGAGTTTAATCTAATGTTTATCGATGTGTTCATCTATTTTATATTTTCTTATTTTTCGTAGAGTACCGTACCTAGTAGTTTTAGGTAATGCGAGGGATTGTACAACCTGTTTCTGTCGACCTATTCCTACTCCATAATTGGTCCCTTCAAGATTGAGGGAAAATCAAAATTTTTAAGATTGAAACGGCTATTGAAATTGTTTTCCAATGTAGTTGTATTTTGCTTCTCGTTTCTTGTTATCTACTGCTTGAAATACATTCCTGAATTACATAATTTCCATGGAATGGATTAATTTTTATAGAATTAACTCGATTAATTTTGGGTACAAATTCGGAAGGAAACCCTTTAACGCACTACTAATAAATATTACCTATAAGCTACCGGTGCCGGTATCTTATTTTTTTAAATTTATTTATTTTCCTTTTTGAATCTACCGTGTACAGCTAAATCAACTTGTGTCTTTCATTAATCAAAATAAAATTCTTCGACTTGAAAACTACCAAAAATTGTTGTTAACTCAATAAATTAATCAGTGATGTATCAGTATTTTTATTCATTGTTATTATTATTCTATGCAGAAACAACAGTTAACTTGAACAATTATCCATCCTTTTAATATTGATTCATTTAATTGCGTTTTTTTAGGATGAAACCCACATCGGTTTCATTTAATTATCATTGAATCATTTCATATTAATGGTTTTTGTAGCAATGTTCCGTTATTGAAAAAAATACTATATTATAAAAATATTGACAGTATATTTCGCCCGATTCTGAGAGAAGTAATGAAAAATGACAAGTGTCCTAAACGTAAATACTGTAATTTTTTTCATTTTTCAACTCCACTTCAAGAATATGCTACTGTTTTTGATATTTACTCACTAAAATTATTTTGCTCCCCTAAATTACTAAGATTATACTCTTAATATCAACTTCTAATATCACTACCAAAGTACTACTAGTTCATGTAGTATATTTTTAATACACTGGTTAATCTACTCAAAAACGAAAAACCTGTAGAAAATCTTAACGAAACAAAATAATATGATTATGAAGAGGTTCCTATTACTATTAATTGATTTTATTAATTAAAATTAAATTAAATTTATAAATTCTACAAAATAATAAGCGTATTGCTTGTATTGGTGGGGAGACCCTTTTGGGTAGTTCAACCTCGCTGTTTGGGCCTTGTTATGACCTACTAGATGACCTACTAGTTTAGTTAGGTTCCGAACCACCGAAAAGTGATTTTACAGCATAGTATTTTTTGCTGGCCAATCCAATCGGTCACCCTTTGGGTATTTTAGAGGATTTCTATTGAATTTATGGTGAAAATAATCAATTAAAAAGGTAACATCAAGTCATAGAAGCACGGATACCCATCGAATCACAGTCTTGAACGGTCGTGACTGAACAAAATACCACAAAATAATTTGTTTTTTTTTTAAAAAGGACTTATATTTCCTATTAAATTATTGTTCAACTATTACTTTTATTGTATGATCTAGTCATCTTGTGTTCATTTCAGCTTTCAAGTGGAGCAAATTGTTTCATAGTTGCAAAGAACATTTGAAACAGCAAAAATGAGAGCATTTTATAGCTGAATCAACATTGAAACGGTTGCAAAGAACATTTGAAACAGCAAAAATGAGAGCATTTTATAGCTGAATCAACATTGAAACGGATATTTTTCCACATAAAGACTATTGCGTCATAATTCTGATGAATCAGTTTTATTGGTGCATGATTTCATAAGCTAATAAATAGTTCTTCCTAATAAGTACTCATTGGCCAATAAAAAACACTGTGAAATATTTCACAGAAATACATTTGAGCTAATGTCAATTCAGCCAGACCAAATTTCCTCTTTCAGTGTGAATCTATAGCATGCTAATAAATAATAATCATTTTATTATCTGAATAACGTGAAACACTCTTATTTTCCAAAAAATCATACAAGTTTGCCTAGGAAGTAGAAAATGTGTGTTTATTAAAAAGCTGTGCGCAAGGCTTTTGGTAATAATTTTTTTTCTACGTTTCTTGCATTGGGTTTTCTTAGGTCTTTGAAATGTTATCTATTGCTGTGAGGGAATTCTTTTTCTTCGATTATTTTGTTAAATATGAGGGTTTGAAGTTTATTTTTGGGGTTTGATGTCACCTATGAGTGATTTTAAACTTTTGATACATTTTCCATAACTAAAATACACCTTACGGAATAAAATGACATATTTTTTGTTCAATGCAATAGTTTTTTCAAAATAACTTTTTGAAAAATTAAATTTTTTTACAGAATTAAAAAAATGTATTTTGAAAAAACTAATTGCTTGATTGAAGCTAAAAATATGTCATTGTACTCCTCGAGGTGTCTTTTAGTTACAGATTGTTTAAAATCACTCGTAGGTGAGATCAGTTGCTCCTCAAAACCGAACAAAATTAACTTTGAACCCCCATATTTGAAAATATAATTTATGAAGATACTTTTTCTCAGTTATAAAAATAAGATTGCCCTAACAATCGTTGCTCTAATAGCATACAATACAAAAAACTTAGGAAATAAATTATGAACAAAAACCCTGCGGACAGCCTTAATCATTTATTATTTAAATGACATGAAAGACTCTTATTTAAAACTCTTAAAAAATCATTAAAGTTTGGCTAGGAAGGTATGAAATGTTAGTTGAAAGTATTATATCATATTTATTACATAAATGCATACTTATTGAAAATATGCACAGTATATTTAATCATACAAAAAAATGTGATGTTGAAGTTCTATGTTACTTTTTCACTTGATATTTAAACATAAATTAGTTAGTTTATTGAAAATAAACTTCACTTGTGAAATCAACACTTAGTTATTCGTGTGAAGGTCGTTTCACATTGTTGAAATGCTTCCTCAGATGCTGAGTCAGGTTTGACAACTCAATTTCAAACTTGATTTATTAGGGCTCCAGCCGTATCTGAGGAAGCCTTCCAATAATGCGAAGTGACCATCACGAATAAGTGTTGAATTCACTAGTGAAGCTTATTTTCAATAATTATATTTATTTTGTATAAATTTATGTAAAAAAAAAATGCTTCACATTAGCAGATCACTAACAACATGCTATGGTGCACCAAAGGCTCTCATACTTTTATAAATGAAACAAATTAACAAAATATTAATAAAAATAAATTATAATACAAACTACATGGTATGCACCAGCTAAAAGGCTCTCATACTAAGTATGTATAAATAAAACAAGTCTTGTATAAATAAAACAAATTAACTAAATATCAAAAATATTAATAAAAATAAATTATAATACAAACTACATGTTATGCACCAGCCAAAAGGCTCTCATACTTGTATAAAAAAAACAAATGAACTAAATATCAAAAATATTAATAAAAATAAATTATAATACAAGCAAGATGTTATGCACCAGCCAAAAGGCTCTCATACTTGTGTAAATAAAGCATATTAACAAAATATGAAAAATGTTAATAAAAAAACATGTTAAGCACCACATAAAAGGCTCTCATACTGGTATAAATAAAACAAATTAACAAAATATGAGTAATAAAAATAAATTATAATTCAAACAACACGCTATGCTCCAGCCAAAAGGCTCTCATGCTTGTATAAATAAAACAAATCAACAAACTATGAAAAACATGATTAAAAATAAATAATTTAAATTGGAAAATCAATAAATAAATGTTTAAATATGTAAAAATTAAAACTAAAATTATAAAACAGTCAAGAATTGAACACGGCAGATTGCTAAAAGTAAAACGTAATGGTTCGAATTCATATTTTATTTATTTGTGGATCCAATAACAATGGATGCGAAGATGCAACTGACAAAGTCAAAAGCTATTCTCTCCACGAATTTTGACTATGCTATATTGCTCAAAACATTAAGGTTATTTTACACCAAATATTTGATTTCACTGAAAAATTTCACTCCCAAAAAAATAAAGATATTTTTAATCTAAAGGCTATTAATTTAAAAATATTTGATATTAAATTTTTATAAAACCTTTTGATCCAAAATATACTGATTACATATTACAGGATTACAGCGTGGAATGTGACATGTGTGAATCATTTTGATAAATTATTAGGAATGTTACACAACTTATTCGACTACTTTCTACAGATTAATCATTTCCCACTTAGCGCATCGTTTTCTGCTCTTGTATGCTTTTCACAGAATTAAAATCCAATTTGAACCTTTCACCTTGTCGTCTGCAGTCATTAACATTTAGCTGGTCGCTCACTCGTTCTCACTCAATCACTCTCTCACATTCTCTCTTCCCGTCTTTCGCTCTCACTCTCTCGGTTTCTCTCACTCTCTCGTTTTCCTTCGTTCTCACTCATTCTCTTCTCCTCTCTCGCTCTTCCCACTCGTTCTCTCTAACTCTCTATCTGTCTCACCCTCTCTAACACCCTCTCTCTCATTGTCTATTTTTCTCACTATCACTCTGTCTTTATTTTCTTTCTCTTTCACTGCCAGATTCTCAGTTCACGTTTATTACTTCTCATTTACCTCAATCGATTATCACTTTTCCTTATCTCTTTCATCCTCATATTCTCACTTGATTGTCACTTTCGTTCTCTCTCTCTCTCTCTCACTCTCTCTCTATCACACTCTTTAATCTCCTCTCTCTTTCCAAAGAGTTATGAAGTTCATCTATCTATCTTTCTGTACGAGTAGGTCAAGATAAAGAATCATCTTAGTAGCCAAGTCTTCCCATTTGGTGTAATTCATCTCACAGATCCAAGGTCTGATTGTTCATTACCTATTGCATCAAAAATTTCTATCTGGTAAATATCTAATATCGCATTTCTAAATATATCACGTCTATTTCAACCATTATTATTTTTAATCCATATAGTTGACTTTTCAAAAATTATTTTACACCGCTATAAATAACTATTGGATCTGAGTGTTGCTAATCTCCATAACACTATGTTTGTATAGTACCATAGCCAATTTTAACTGTAGGTGACTCATAATTAATCGGTTTATAACCAATAAGCTTATTGGTTTAGATATGTAGATGATATTATTTGTTTGTGGAAGAGTAGTAATAGACAATTAGATAATTTCCGAAGCTATTTGAATAGTTTACAGCATAATATTAAATTCACCATACAGTTAGAAGAGAATAGTGTTTTAAACTTTCTAGATTTAATAATAGACCATAGCACAGGAGCCCACAATTTCTCTATTTTCATAAAAGTAACTCATACCGATGTAATCATACCTCATCACCCATGTCACCCTATATCCCACAAACTTGCAGCTTTCAAGAGTATGATTTATAAAGATTTAACTATTCCAATGAGAAAACATCACTTTGAAAAAGAGATTAGTACGATTAAACAGATGGCTATTACAAATGGATATGAGGAGATCATTGTCGATAACATTTCAAATAAAATAAGTAGGAGACTAGCAATCAGTTGCATTACTAGCATTGCTGTAACTGATATTGGGGAGAGGTATTGCCCAGTATCTGATAAATTAGGGAAAGAATCGAGAAAGAACGGTTATGATGTAGCTTTTCAAACCAAACCTATTTTAAAAAGTTTATTCGGGTGTAGTAAAGACAAAATTGATATCTGAGATAAAAGTGGGGTTTATAAATTAATTGAGCTGCGGTGATTGTAATGCTTGATATGTGGGTCAGACCGGTAGAAGTTTCAAATGTAGAATAAATGAACACATCAGGGATTGGAAACCCCAAAACGGAGATTCAAATTTTGCAGAGCATCTCATTAATAATGGGCATAAGTTCAAAGCTGAAGAAAATGTTGAATTTCTGCATTTGATTAGCAAAGGCAGACATTGAACATTTTAGAAGCTTTGGAGATAACTAGGTTGGTAAAAAACGATTCCAATACTAGTTTCAATGACCAAATTCATTTTAACCAATTCAATACTACTAAATTGGTTCCATCATAATTCCACCCTACATTTAAAAACAGTTCTTTCGTGTATGTCTCGGTTGACCTTGACTGCATTTCAGGAGCTTCGAATTTCTGAGTTTTAATGTGATTCAATTCTAGCCTTATTACGTATTTTTCTTCTTTGTTGCTTTCTAGATGTTCACAGTTTTTAGTTATTGATTTGACTAGTATTTTTGCTTGTTACTCCTCCCACCACTTGTCAGCCAATCACAATCTTCGATGAAGGTCAGCCTCTTTCTCGCTTAGCCAATAGTATCATTCCATGTTCAGTATATATTAAGCTTCTCTGCACTTTAGTTTTAGTTTGATTGAGATTGATAATGGTATAACAACCGAAACTAGTTTCTCAATATTTTTTAATAAATGTGGTTGTGGCAATTTCGTCTAATTATTCACAATTGATATAGCTTTATTTGTATTTATTTGAGATCAATGAAACTTTATTCAACTGATGTCACAACACTTTAACTTTCTTAGTAATGGCGAAGGTGATATTGTGGAAGGTATCCATAATGAATAATAAGACGAAATTGTCACAACCACATTTATTAAAACTTCGAGAAACTAGTTTCTCGAAGTTTTAATAAATGTGGAGTGAAGGAGTTTGATTGAGATTGATAATGGTGTAACAACCGAAACTAGTTTCTCGAAGTTTTAATAAATGTGGTTGTGACAATTTCGTCTTATTATTCATTACAACACTTTAACATTAAAAAAAAAATATATCAATTATTTAAATTGTACTTTGCGCAAAGCAATCTGAATGTGAATCTCTTTTAAATTTTAAACTCCGAATAAAAATCAGAGACGCCTACAAAACTTCCTTTTAATATAACGTGGAAATTACAGACAAAGAACGTTGCACTAATCACAGCCTAAACGCGGTCTATCATCTATCACCAGAGCCACAGCGTAACGGTTGAACGATTTTGAATCGAATTTTATCTGGAAAATTTCTCGTTTGCCGGTTTTTATCAAGCTTTGTCAAGCGAAAAACTTATTAATTGTCCGACAATCACACAGACGCAGACAGTGAATGAGTAAGAACAAAGCAGTCTGCAGATAAATAATTAAATTCACTTCCGTTTTCCAGACGGGAAACATGAAAACGCCCGGAAAACTGAAACGGTTCGCGTTTGAAACGCTTCGAGTTTTAAACGCGGACGTTTTGCGGTTTATTCTTCCGTGTTGACTGTGTAATTGTGCAGTGGAATCAGACTAAATACTGGTGAATATAATACTGCTATAGTTTATCTAGCTCTATCTTTGGTGCGTGTATATATAGCTACATATCTATGTATGTACAACTAAATTATTATCAGACTGAAATAAAGGACAGATCCCAACTTTTATATCTATAGTTTATAGCTCTATCTTTGGTGTGTATGTAGCTACATATATATATATAGTATTTATACAACTAAATTATTATCGGACTGAAAAACAGGAGAGATCCCAGATATTCATCCGCTCTCTTTTATTCCTTTGAAAGGTCGCGGGTTCCCTGGAGCAGTAAAGTTCGACTAAAAATATTACATGAATGAATTACAAAGATTAAAATAAATAGATAATATCTGTGGTGTCAGAGTAAAGGGGTTATCTCAATATTCCTTGTTTTTCAGGAGACGAAAAAGAAAGTATAAAGAAGAGGAGGAAAAAAGAGAAGAAGGAGAAAGGAGAAGTGGTAGAGCAAAAGGATGAAGGAGAAGGAGATGAAAGGAGGAAGGAATAGAAGAAAAAGAGGATGGAGTAGAGGAGAGGAGGAGAAGTAGAAGAAAAAAGAGAAAAGTAATAGAAGAATAATATGCAGGAGAAGAAAAAGAGACTATTAAATTAAGAAAGAGAATAAGGAGAAAGAAGGTGTAGAAGAAGAAAAAGATGAAGGATAAGGAGAAGAAGATGAACAGGAGGAAGGAGTAGAAAAAGAGGAAGGAGTGGAGGAGAGGAGGAGGAGGAGAAGCAAAAAGAGAAAAGTAATAGAAGAATAATATGCAGAAGAAGGAAAAGAAGAAAAAGAGACTATTAAATTAAGAAAGAGTATAAGGAGAAAGAAGGTGTAGAAGAAGAAAAAGATGAAGGATAAGGAGAAGAAGATGAACAGGAGGAAGAGTAGGAGGAGGAGGAGGAGGAGGAGGAGGAGTAGAAGAAGAAGGAGGACAAAAATAAAAGCAAAAGGATGGAGAAGGAGAAGAAGATGAAAGGAGGAAGGAGTAGGAGAAGAAGATGAAAGGAGGAAGGAGTAGGAGAATAAGGAGAGGAAGAGGAGAAGAGAAAAGAGAAAAGTAATACAAGAATAATTTGCAGAAGAAGGAGAAGAAAAAAAAGTCTATTAATTGAGAGAGAAGAAGGAGAAAGAGAAGAAAAAAGAGACTATTAAATTAAG
The DNA here is from genome assembly GCA_948455865.1 of Conomelus anceps. Classification (NCBI taxonomy): domain Eukaryota; kingdom Metazoa; phylum Arthropoda; class Insecta; order Hemiptera; family Delphacidae; genus Conomelus; species Conomelus anceps. The sequence goes on along the minus strand of OX418227.1, from coordinate 18,038,935 downwards.
AAAGAGAATAAGGAGAGGTGTAGAAATCCAAATTCAATTGAATCGGGCAACCTGCTAGCTATTAATAAACATACCAATGCCTTTCAACATTGATTAACCCCAACATCAATGCATTATAGAAGGCATTCACAAGAATTTGGGAGGCTCCACCCTACTCAGAACTAATGGAGTTAAGTAAAACGGACCCTTCCCTAATTGAAGGTCAAACCACAGTTCAACTCTAAATAATCCAACTATAAACAGACAGCTGCAAGTAGCTGAGTTTTTAACTGGGTAACCCTTCCAATCTACTACATCCTACACACACATGTCCATTTTTTTTTGTTTTTTTTTTTGAGGATGAAGCCCACATAGGTCTGAGAGACCTGTGCGTGGGTAATGAGTTGGATGATGGTGATTGATGAGCTGGACCTACAGTTTGGTGGACTATATTTAGAGAAATATGATGGACTATAATTTTAGGTGGGTTCCGAACCACCGGGAAATGATTTTACAGCAGAAAATAGAGCTTTTTTTGCTGGCCAATCCAATCGGTCACCCTTACAGAGAATGTAGTTAAGATTAGTTACTTCAATGAGGAAAGTAATCACAACCTACCAAACTTCTCGTTTTCATAGAGCTTCAGAATTGAAGCATATATATGGAAATATGGTGGACCTACAATTTTAGGTGGGTTCCGAACCACCGGGAATTGATTTTACAGCAGAGAACAGTGTCTTAATTAATGAACCTTTCTTCAGTTTCTCGTACTCGAGGGACTCTTAAAATGTCTATATAACTATATTTAGGGATATATGAAATATTTAGGGAAGTGATAGCCGTGAGCCGTGGTAAAGATCAAAGAAAGTTGGCAACTAAAAGTGGAAAACGTGTTCCTGCGCGCTTTGCGCTAGCAACTTGTGGAAAACTAGTGGAGAACTCTCCCCCCCCCCTCCACCCGCCCTGGATGTGATAAAGCGCTCTAGTTGACTTTGACAGTATTCCACCCCGTGAAATCTATATATATATATATATAATCGAAATACCACTGACTGACTCATTCATCACAGTTTCTCAGGAACCACTCGACCAAAAACGATAAAATTTGGTACACGTATTCAGTAGGGGGACTAGACGCGTGCTAAGAAAGGGTTTCAAAATTTACCCCAAAATGGGCCCAAAATTGAAGATTTTTGAAAATTTAGGTGACAACAATTTCTAGAGAACCATAAGGTCAAATCAGATAAAATTTGGTATTCATGTTAAGTATCGGCCTTAGATGTACCTTGGAAAAAAGTTTCAAAATTAGCCCCAAAATGGGCCCAAAATCGACGATTTTTGAAAAGTTTGGTGATAAACAGCCAAATATTTTGAAATTTGCACTTAACAGATGTCATCAACCTGGCATAATAACATTTCATCATACCCAGTCATATGTTTCCCACATATTGCAAGGCTCCGACTGTATGGTAGCCAACATGCAAAGCGCAAAGTCTTTTGCTGTTCAAAGACAGTGTAAATAACGCTGCTAAGGGGTCTGCCATATGATTAAAAACGGTTGACTTCTATCAGCTGTTCCTTTAAGCTGTTTGGCTGGCAAGTTCAGTAGGTTAGGTCTATTAATGAATAATAATTTGTTTTATGAACCACAAGGCCAAAAAAATTCAAATTTCAGCTGGGGTGCTAAACACGTGAAAAATAGGGTTACATGACTTATCTCAAAATTTAGGATTTTTGGAATTCAGTTGATCACAATTTCTCAAGAACCTCAAGGCCACATGGAGGGAAATATGATATAATGTATATGTTTGATTAAGACCCTAGATGCATACTAAGTAATGGTATCAAAATTCTTCCCAAAATCACCTATTTCTGTAAATTTATCTAATCACAATGGAAATTAGTTGGACCCCCAGGGGGTCCAGGGGGCGGAGCCCCCTGGCTAGACGGTTAAGGCGAGCGAAGCGAGTCTGCCGGCTAGTATATTTTATATATTTTCTCCTTCAATTATGGTAATTCAGTCTATTCATTACAATATTAATATACAATATTGATGACAATATATAATATACAAATTGATAAAAAAGTCAAAAATTTCCAAAATTGGATTTCTCTAAGATGCCTCAGTTTGAGCAACCCTCACTCTGAAGGGGATGATTTTTTCGAAAAATCATAATGAACACTTTTGAGTTATTTTTTATTGTTAATCTCCCATAGATGAAAGTTTCAAAAATTCAATAATTGAAAAGGAAAAATTTTAAAACATCCCTCAAAAACCACCCTATTATACAAATTTATATGTATTATTAATTTATATTTTATGTATATTACAATATATACAATTTACAATATAAGAATAGTAGAAAGAAAGAGAAGGAAGAAGAACAGTAGAAAGAAAGAGAAGGAAGAAAAACAGTAGAAAGAAATGGTAAAAAGGAAGAAGATCAGTAAAAAGAAAGAGAACGAATAACAGTAGAAAGAGAAGGTGAAAAGAAAGAAAGAAGGAGGAAGAACAGTAGAAAGAGAAGGTACAAAGAAAGGAAGAACAGTAGAAAGAAAGAAGGAACAAGTTTTCCACTTGTTGCTCTAGATTTGAGAAGAGCAACTTTTAGTTGACGACTTTTAGTCGTCAACTTTGGTTAAACGCGGCGTGACCGATTAGATTGGCCAGCAAAAAAGACGGTTCTCTGCTGTAAAGTCACTCCCCGGTGGTTCGGAACCCACCTAAAACTGTAGGTCCAGCTCATCAATCACCATCATCCAACCCATTACCCACGTATAGGTCTCAGACACGTGGGCTTCATCCTCCAAAAAAAAAAACATTCAAGAGTTTCTCGAGTCAAGAGAAACTGTAGGACGTTTTGTAAATACGGCCTTTAGAACCTTCCAATGCTAAGTACAGTGTAAAGCCCACCCACATTCAAACTGGACATTCAAGAATGTGCAGAGAAATGGAAGCAAGCACTGGCTCACTCTCTTTTTCTCTCTCTCTCACTGTCTCTCTCTCACTCTCTGTCACACACACCCAGAAACTTAATGAGTCAATTAAAAGACTCGCATGTATGAGTTGTGGACTCAGTTAATTAAGTTCACTGTTGATCAATGTCCCTGAGAGTGAAGCTGAAACTCGCACTGGTGCAGAGGCCTACAAGCAGAAGCTGTTCTGCTCCTTGATTCAACAAACATTAAATTATTTCTGCGTTGTTTTAGTATCCATGTATTTATACAGCTACGATCACATAAGACCAATGTCACCAGGTCGTATGTGATCGTTGGTATACAGTACCATAGCCTATTTCGACTGTAGGTGACTCTTCAGACCTCAACGCTTTATTTTGGCCCAAAGAGCGTACTACGCAAACGAGGAGTGTAGTAGGTTTCGGTTGCGTTCCTCATTGATCTAAGAGTTGTATCTATGCTAAGCTCACAAATTATGAAGCTCTATAAAAACGAGGAGTTTGGTAGGTTGTGATTACTTTCCTTATTGAAATAAATAATTTTAATTACACATTTTGTAAAGGTGACCGATTGGATTGGCCAGGAAAAAAGGCTCTGTTCTCTGCTGTAAAATCACCTCCCGGTGGTTCGGAACCCACCTAAAATTGTAGGTCCACCATATTTCCATATACTTCAATTCTAAAGCTCTATGAAAACGAGGAGTTTGGTAGGTTGTGATTACTTTTCTCATTGAACTTAATAATATCAACTACACTCTCTGTAAGGGTGATTGTTTGGATTGGCTAGCAAAAAAAAACTCTATTTTCTGCTGTAAAATCACTTTCCGGTGGTTCGGAACCCACCTGAAATTATAGTCCACCATATTTCCATATATATATACTTCAATTCTGAAGCTCTATGAAAACGAGGTGTTTGGTAGGTTGTGATTACTTTTCTCATTGAACTTAATAATATCAACTACAGTCTCTGTAAGGGTGATCGTTTGGGTTGGCCAGAAAAAAGGCTCTGTTCTCTGCTGTAAAATCACTTCCCGGTGGTTCGGAACCCACCTAAAATTGTAGTTCCAACATATTTCCATATAATATACTTCAATTCTAAAACTTATAAAAACGAGGTGTTTGGTAGGTTGTGATCACTTTTCTCATTGAACTTAATAATATCAACTACACTCTCTGTAAGGGTGATCGTTTGGATTGGCCAGAAAAAAAGGCTCTGTTCTCTGCTGTAAAATCACTTCCCGGTGGTTCGGAACCCTCATAAAGTTGTAGGTCCACCATATTTCCATATATTAAAATTCTGAAGCTCTATGAAAACAAGGAGTTTGGTAGGTTCTGATTACTTTTCTCAATGAACTTAATAATTTCAACTACACTCTCTGTAAGGGTGACCGATTGGATTGACCAGCAAAAAATACTCTGTTCTCTGCTGTAAAATCACTTCCCAGTGGTTCGGAACCCACCTAAAATTGTAGGTCCACCATGTTTCCCATAAGATGAGTCAAGCGGCGAGGTGGAACTAACAGCCCGTTGGTCTCCCCACTAATAAAAGCCATACTCATTTACTTTTTTATTGAACTAGCAGAGTTGTTTCTATGCCAAGCTCACCTCTACGCACGCAAACGAGGAGTGAGGTACGTTGCGATTCCTTTCCTAATTGAGCTAAGAGTTGTATCTATGCCAAGACCAACGAAACAAATTCTAGAGCTCTATGCCTAACAGCCCACTCTCACCTCTTTACACATGGTTTGGCTGCACAGGTGAGTGTGTATACTATCTAGTACACCTCTGAGCTTCTTTCTGAATCGAAGCCATCATTCCACATACATTTAGAGAGCAACACACTAGATGTAGTCTTTTTTGTTTCTGAGTTGAACAAAACTTAATTCACCTCAATAGAGTAATTATATTTATTATTTATTTATATAAACAAAGTAACAATAAATGCAAAGATGCAACGGACCAGAGACCAAAAATGCTCTCTCCACAAATTTTGAAAGAGCTATTTCATCCAAAACATTGAGGTTAGTTCACACTAAAAATTTAGATTCACTAAAAAACCATTTGTGAGAATGTCGTGTTTCTTTTACATGAAGGCTCCTTAGAAAAAGGATTTATTTATTCAATTATTTATTTATCTATTTATTTATTGATGTAACTAATAATCAATGTGAATACAACAGGCTCTAGCCCAAAACTGTTTTTCACAAAATTTCAGAGTAGAATCAAAATTAATCAAAATAGGATGGAGGGGCTGACGAAATTGGCGATTAAAGAAAAAGAGGAGTAAGAATTTCACTTAATATTTAAATTTATTTGGAAGTGATAGCTGAGTGCCGTTGCAGGCATCTGTTCAATCAGAGATAAGCTACGAAAATTCTAGGCCATCTTTGTAAGGGTGACCGATTGCATTGGCCAGCAAAAAGACTGTAAAATCACTTCCCGGTGGTTCTGAACCCACCTAAAACTGTAGGTCCAACTCATCAATCATCATCATCCAATTCATTACCCACGCACCTATGTGGGCTTCATCCTATGAAAAAAAAAATTGTATACAGTTCTGTATTCAAGTACAGGTGGAGTGGAAGATGCAGTGTGATAAGAGAAAGACTATTAGATTATAGTAGTTTATGAACGATTTTATTTTGAACCTTATTAAGGCACGAGTTAGATGTAAGTTATAACACGAGCGAATGCGAGTGTTATAAATATCTCACGAGTGCTTTAATGGCCAAATAAAATCGTTGCATACACTATTTCATCTACGACCACTAGTATACATTTAATTAAAACAATTTCATTTTACCTGTGACTGTCAGAGATACCTAACCTCTCATCTCAAATACGAGAAGTGATAGTAGATTGTTAGGTTAAAGCAGCTGGTGTAGCAGTTTGATGAAATCAGCTGATAGTTTCACAATATTGAATTACGATATTGTTTTCATCAAAAATGCTTCTGATTGGTCCAGAACCCGTGTTATAATGTAGAACCTGTACTATAATGAGCTCATTATGCAACGGGTTTCAAAAAGCATTTCGAAAAGACAGCTGTTTTGGCATCAATTGTGAAACTGTAATGTATACATTATGACATGGTCGTAGATAAAATTTGTAAATAGGTTACCTTAATACGTCACTACTTGGAAATACAGATTCAATTGAATCGGATAACCTGCTAGTATTATTATCATCCATTCCGCGGATAACCAGGATTTCACTTCACATTCATGTACGAACTACAGTCCTGTATACTGAAGTACAGCTCTGTGCTATTCTTGAACCCTCTGCACCATCATCATTTGTACTCAACACCTCAGTACCCACCTTAGTGCATGACATGTACACAATGTACACGTACTAAGTGTACGTACGTTTCGCATAATTCTACATTTTTTGTTGAGCCGTCACGAGAAAAGTTCAACTTGTCCATTATTCATTTCTTGTTCCCTTCTTTCTTGCTCTGACATGGTCGTCTTTTTACTCGCATTTAAATATTCATTAAAGCTACGTTTCTGTCATTCTCTATATTTTCTGTCTCTCTCTTTTTCTCACTCTCTCTCTCTCTCTCTCTCTGTACGTATCACAAACCTCTCTCACACTCTTTCTTTTATCTTTCTCGGGCTCTCACTCAATCTCTGTCTCGAAAACCCCTTTCAAACCCTCTCTCTCACTCATTTTTTATTACTTTCTTTCTCCCTCGCTCACACTCACTCATTCTCTCTCTACCTTCGGCCCTCTTTCTCACTCTCTCTCTCTCTTACACTCCCTCCCTCCCCCTTCTCTGTCCTACCCCCTTTCGCAAACCTCTCTCACACTTTTCTCTTATTATCTTTCTCTCCAGCTTTCTCACTCTCTCTCCCTTGCACCCACTTCCTCTTCCTCTCTCAGTCTCTCTCTCACCATCTCCTCTTTTTGTCTTTCTACATCTTTCTCTTTTTTATCTTTCTCACTCTCTCACACACTCTTGTACTCCTCCATCCTCCCTCTGTTTCATGAACCTCTCTTTTACCCTCTTTCTCTTCTTTTTCTCTTACTATCTTTCTAGTTCTCTCCCTCAATCCTACTCTCTTTGTTTTACATTCTCACACCCTCCTCATGTCTCACACCGTCTCATACCCTCTCATTCTCTCTCTCCCTCTCTCTTACACTTCCATCCTCCCTCTGATTTAAAAATTCTCTTTTACCCTCTTTCTCTTCTTTTTCACTACCTTTCTCGTTCTCTTCCTCACTCCTACTCTCTGTCTCCCTCTCTTCCACATTCTCCCATTCTTCCCATGTCTAACAAACCCCTCTCACACTCTTTTTTTTCATATCCTCTCATTCTCACTCCCTCCCACTCTCACACCCTCTCTCTCTTACACTTCCATTCCCCCTCAGACTCATAAACCTCTCTTTTACCCTCTTTCTCTCCTTTTTCCTTCCTTTCTATCATTTTCTTATCACTCTCTTTTTCTCTCACACTCACTCCCTCTCTCTTTCGCTCCTCCATCCTCCCTCTGTCTCATGAACCTCTCTTTTACCCTCTTTCTCTTCTTTTTCTTACTCACTATCTTTCTCGTTGTCACCCTTTCTCCTACTCTCTCTCTTTTACATTCTCCCACCCTTCCCATGTCTCACAAACCACTCACACCGTCTCCTACTCTTTCTCGTACCCTCTCATTCTCTCTTTCCCTCTCACTTACACTTCCATCCTTCCTCTGACTCATAAACCACTCTTTTAACCTCATTCTCTTCTTTTTTTTTACTCACTATTATTTTCTCATCGCTCTCTTTTTCTCTCACACTAACTCCCTCTTTCACCTTCTCTCTCTTGCACTCCTCCAGTCTCCCTCTGACTCATAAACCTCTCTTTTACCCTCTTTCTCTTATTTTTTCTTACTCACTATTATTTTCTCATCACACTCTCTTTTTCTCTCACACTCGCTCCCTCTCTCTCTCTTACACTCCTCCATCCTCCCTCTGTCTCTTGAACCTCTTTCTCTTCTTTTTCTCTTACTCACTATCTTTCTCGTTCTCTCCCTCACTCCTACTCTCTCTCTTTTATATTCTCCCACTCTTCCTATTTCTCACAAATCCCTGTCACACTGTCTACTCTTTTTCTCATACCCTCTCATTCTCTCTCCCTCCCACTCTCTCCCTCTCTCTCTCTCTCTTACACTTCCATTCTCCCTCTGATTCATAAACCTCTCTTTTACCCTCTTTCTCTTCTTTTTCTCTTACTATCTTTCTCGTTCTCTCCCTCCAACTCTCTCTCTTTTACATTCTCCCACCATTCCCATTTCTAACAAACCCCTCTCACACCGTCTCCTACTCTTTTTGTCATACCCTCTCAATCTCTCTCACTCTCTTACATTTCCATCCTCCCTCTGAACCATAAACCTCTCTTTTACCCTCTTTATTTTCTTTTTTCTCACTCACCATTATTTTCTCATCACACTCTTTTTCTCTCACACTCACTCCCTCTTTCTACCTCTCTCTCTCTTACACTCTTCCACTCTCCCTCTGTTTCTCAAACCTCTCTCCTACCCAGTCTCTTCACTTTTTCTCTTTCTATCCTTCTCTGAACCCATTCACTCACTCTCTCTTACCCACTCCCTATTACACTCTCTCTCATTGCCCTCTTCTTTCTCCTTTCTTTCTCCTACGTGGCTAGCCACTATACCTCTAGTATTGCACTTGTTATGCATTGAAACTGGGACCTTTACTGCTTGCTTTTTAAAGTGTAAATTAGTTTTTCAACTTCACTCCATGCTGTGAAGTCCGATGTATGGTCTGCTCTCTTCACTTGTGGGTTTCCTGCATACGAACTAACAGCAACCTATAATTTAAAAACTAAACTGAACAGTCTATGTGTGGTTTTTCGCTACAGAAGTGAATTTGGAAAAAAATTGGGCAGTAGTGTATGACATTTGAAAAGTTGGTAGTTCGGAAAAAGAGTTAACTGAAAGCTAAATAATGATAAAAAATCTGTTTGTAATTGTCCGAATATTATTTTTTTTAGAGGATGAACAGTATTAAATACATAAATTGATATTATGTTTTAAAAACGCAGTGCAGAGCTTAATAATTCTCAATAATTCTATCGCTCAATAATTTAAATAATTTCAGTTGACCATCATTTAACTTATTTATTCAGTAATTGATGTATTCTTCTATAAACTGCAAGGATTATAACTATTAATTGATAATTTTTTTATCCGGGAATGAAGCCCTCATAGGCATGATACCTATTCCTGGGTTATGAATTGGATGATGGTGATTGATGAATTGGAACTACAGTTTTTTTGGAACTGTAATTTTGTTACAGTTTTAGGTGGGTTCTGAACCACCGGGACGTGATTTTACAGCAGAGAACAGAGTCTTTTTGCTGGCCAATCCAATCGGTCACCCTTACAATGAGCGCCCAGTAGTTTCGTAGCTTATCTCTAATTGAACAGATACCTGCTGCGGCACTCGGTTATCACTTATTTGAAACAAGTGAGCGACATAAACTTTTAAACTAAAATAGGTTATCCTCTGTTGAATAGTTTAAAAAACAAGAGTAAAGTAAGTAACTAATACTTTAAAATACCTACTTTCGCGGAATCATTAAAATCTGTAGTGTTTCATATCGTTGCCGTTTTTTGTGAAATCCGAAAGTCTGACACACCTACACACACTCACTCTCTCCCACCCCTCTCTCATTCTCTCTCACTCTCTCTCTCTGTCTCTCTCTCATCTAAGAAAACCTGTACAAAATCAACTATCTCAAATTATCTCCTCTTTTCATCATCCATCACCATTATCATTATCATAAATTTTTTTACAATTCATATTTTATATTCTCTATTTTCATCTTAATTACATTCCTGCTACTTTTATAATAAGCTCTTTTTATACTGTAACAAAAATAACTGCTACTAAATTCAAATAGAACAACTCTCTCTTAAACTTTACTGGTTAAGTGTCAAGAATGGACGAATCTTTGTCCAAACTTCGCCATTTTATGTAATTGCATCGCTTAGATTGTCATTACCATAGTTAATATCATTAATATCATACAAATGAGATCATTGTACATAATTCTTTGAACTATGAAAATAGTTTTTTTTTTAATTCACTACTGTATAAATCTATGTGATGTTGATAATTTTGTTTATAACCATTCATATGCAAATTAGTAAATTTACATGAATACAGAAATCTAATCTAATCTCGTATTAGATGAATTGACCAGCGAACACATAAGACCTTATGGTCTTATGTGTTCGTTGGAATTGACTTCCAAATTATTATATTCTTCCATAGTAGGCCACTAGAAGTAGTTGGATTAAATCTGATGTATGGACTATGGTGCCCTATTTGTTCAAAGGACTGGGATTCAGCAGGATCATGTGGTACCATGATGAAAATAGGCTTGACTCCTAAGGGACGCACTAGGAGTTCACCCCGGCACAATCATGATGAGAATTCGCACCATACTGTGAATGGGCAGCCCGGGGGTTGAATTCGTAACATTTATTACAATTGGGGTTGTGATCCTTTGAAGACAGAATTCACCCCTCGTATTCTGGGTACAAACTACCCTTCAAGCACCCTTAAACTAAATGTGCACCCTTTTATCTCCTATAAGATCTATGGCCCACAGTGATTAGCCTTATGTACGATTTTGTGACATAGTAACCTATTGAGAAGCAAATCAGTTCTAGTTGGAGAGCATACTGCCTAAATTTGAGGACTAGCTTGGTCGGAGTTTATAGGATTCTTTTTATTTATCCATTTATAAAATAGCAGCAGATTGCCCGATTCAATTGAATGTGGGATTTTAGAGTGTGTAATAACCTATGCAACTTACTAGTTTAATTTGATCTGTGGTGTTTTCCATGACGAAATACTTGATGAACAATCTAATATCAAAACTGATACTGTATTTCTATTTAATATACACATGGCTTCTTTCACTTATACTGGAGGGATGCATTTCACTTCTAAAGAGAGGCCGATGAAGCTTCTTTTTAGAAGCGAAATGCATCCCTCCAGTATAAGTGAGTGAAAATCATATATTAAATAGAAATACAGTGTCAGTTTTGATTTTAGATTTATTAATTTGATAGTCTCTTTTTTCTTATCTTACTTCTTTTTCATCTCTTCCTCAACCTCCTCCTCACCCCCATCAACCTCCTCCTCCTCCTCCTCCCCCTCCTCAAACTGCTTCTACATCTCCTCCTCCTCCCCATAAACCTTCTCCTCCTCCCCCTCCTCGAAGTCCTTCTACATCTCCTCCTCCTCATCTTCCTCATTCCTCTCCGCCCTCCTCTTTATTCTACATCTTCTCCTTCTTCTCTTCCTCCACCTACTCTCCTACTCCTTGCCGTCTTCTCTTTTTTCTTCTCCTCACTCTCTTTTTCTTCTCCTCACTCTCTTGTTCTTCTTCCTTCTTCTCTACCTCCTCATTTACTTCTCCTTGTCTTCTCCATGTTCTTCTTTCCCTTCTCCAACTTCTTCTCCTTAGTTTTTAACCAATCATACGCAAAATTTGTAAATTTACATGAATTAAGAAAGATAATCTAATCTTTCCAATCCTCCTCCTCCTCCTCCTCCTCTTCTCCTTGTTCTTTTTTGCCTCCTCTTCCTTCTCCTCCACACGTCCAATTGAATCTGAGTTTTTAGAATGTGTTATGAATCAACTATTTAATTTAATAGTCTCTTTTATCATATCTTCTTTTTCTTCTCCTTCACATTCTCTTGTTTATTCTTCTCCTCCTCATTCTCTTGTTTTTCTTCCTTCTCTACCTCCTTAATTACTCTTACTCTTCATCATATTCCTCACATTCTCTTGTTCTTCTTCTCATTCTCCTGTTCTTCCTTCTTCTCCAAGTCCTTAACTACTCCTTCTCCTCTTCATCATTTTCTTCTTTGCCCATCCAAATACTCCCCCTCCTTTTCTCCTTGTTCTACTTTGCCGTCTCATCCTTCTCCACATCTTCCTCTCTTCTCCCTTCTCCATCATCTTATTCCTCCACCTCTCCTATCTCCCTTTGCCTAAACCTTTTCTTCTTATCCTTCTTTTCTTCTCCTTCTTGTCCACCTCCTCCCCCTTCTTCTTCTTCTCATTCTCCCCTTTCTCATCCTCATTCACTCTTTCTTCTTTCATTCGTCCTCTTTTCTCCTTCTTCTTCTTTCATTTGTCCTTTTTCTTTTTCTTCTACTTTTTTCTTCCTTTATTCGTCCTCTTTCTTCTTCTTCTCATCCTTCTCTACATTTTCCTCCTCCTCCTCCCCCCTCCTCCTCCTTCTCCTCCTCCTCCTCCTCCTCCTTCCTTCTCAACCTTCATCTCCTCTCCTTCTTCGTCTTCTTCATCATCTTCTTTTATTCTTCTTCATTGCCATCACTCCTGTATATATATCCTTCCTATAATATTCATTCATAATTATATAAATATGTATTGTAACATATATGTACAAATATTTTGTTCAAATTAACCAAATCCTCTTTACAAACAAGCTCGTTATACAGTATCTCTCTAAAATTCTATTCCCATATTCTTGTGTAATAAACTACAAGTTCGACCACACCTTCCCGTAAGATTATTCACCAGTGCCAATATATACTTTAAGAGCACCAACTTCCGGTATAAAATTTAAATTTATGTATTTTCCTTACAGTGTGCAAATAGAGATGGAGCATTCCTTCCTGTACCACCTAAACAGCATGGGCGGTATGTGTAGGCTAATAGAGAGGAATCCCTCCCGTGAGAAGGTGTACAGTCTGTGAGCAACCTGTTCTAGTAGTACTGAAATGCACAATGTGGCAACGACGCAATCGGCCAGACGGCTGCCCACAAATGAACCGGTGGGTTGGAGAGAGTGAGAGTGAGAATAGAGTGAGAGAGGATGGGAAAAGAGCGAGAAAGAAGTTGTTAGTGAGTGAGAAGTTCATGTTCAGTGGACCGAAGTGATGAAAGTCTATAGTAGGTAGAGATTTTGTGCACCTGCATGCATTGTGAGGCCTGAGACGGCTGGCTGGTGATGTTTGAAGGCAGGTAGAAAGGAAAAAGGGCATGAAGAAAGGTTGTTGAAGAAGAAGTGGTGGAAGAAAAGGTGGAAGAAGAAGTGTTGGAAGAGCTAGAAGAAGGAGGAAGTAGAAAAAAAAGGAAGAGAGGAAATAGTAGGCGTGAAAGAGCTGGCCAAAGAAGAGGATGAAGCAGAAGAGGTGGACTATGGAAGATGAAGATTGAATAGAAGAAGTAAAAGAGGGGGAAGAGAGAGCAGAAGATGAAGAGAAATAAGTAGAAGAATTGAAGTAAGAAGTGTAGAAAGAGGTGAAAAAGAAATGGTGGAGGAAAGAGAACTAGAAAATAAAAATAAAAAATACTAGAAAAAGAAGTAAAAGAGACAGTAGAATAAGAAATAACCGGTGGTTCGGAACCCACCTAAAACTGTAGGTCCAACTCATCAATCACCATCATCCAACTCATTACCCATGCACAGGTCTCAGACCTATGTGGGCTTCATCCTCCAAAAACAAAAAACAAAAAAAAATTGAAAAAAGAAGTGTAGAAAATTGTAGAAGAAGAAGTGTGGTGAAAAGAGAACTAGAAGAAGAAGAATTATAAAATTAACTAGTAGAGGAAGTGGACAAAGAAGTGGAAGAAGAAGTGTAGGAAGAAGTAAAAGAGGGAGAAGAGAGAAGAAGAAGAGGAAGAAGTAGAAGAATTGAAGTAAGAAGTGTAGAAAGGAGGGGAGAAGAAATGGTGGAGGAAAGTGAACTAGAAGAAGAATGAGAAGAAAAAAATAACTAGAAGAAGTGGACAAAGAAGAGGAAAAAAGTAGAGGAAAAAGTTGTAAAAGAAAGAGTAGAAGAAGATCAAATAGAGGAAGTAAAACAGGGGGAAGAGAGTAGAAGAAGAAGAAGAAGAATAAATAGAAGAATTGAAGTAAGAAGTGTAGAAAGGAGGGGAGAAGAAATGGTGGAGGAAAGAGAACTAGGAGAAGGAGGAGGAGAAGAAGAAACAGAATAAGGAGAAAAAGTGGACAAAAATAGAATAGACAGAAGATAGATAGAAAATTGGAAAGGAATAGACAGAAGAAGTCGAGCAAGAAGAAATGGTCGTGGAGGAGGAGGTGGAAGAAGAAGGGAGGGAGAACTAGAAGGATAAGAAGAGGAAGAAGAAGAAAAAGTAGACGAATAAGTGGAATGAGAAATAGAAAAAGAAATGGGGGAGAAGGAGGAAGAAGAAAATGAGGAACAACTAGAAGGAGAAGTGAAGAAGAAATGAAGGAGAAAGGAGAAGAAGAAAGAGAAGAAGCGAACAAAGAATGGCGAGAGGAGGAAAAGAAGGAATGGAATGAGAAGTTTCAAGGAAGAAGTAGAAGACATGACAAAGAAGAGGAAGTAGAATGTGGAAGAAGGTGGGAAGAATAAGAAGAATGAAAGGTAAAAGAGTGGAAAAAGATGGAAACAAGAATGTAGATGAAAAGAAATGGAAGAAGAAATGGTAGTAAAGAAAAAGGAGAAGTAAAATGAGTAAAAGTAGAAGTGGGTAAGAAAAAGAGGAAGTTGTAGAAGAGGTAGTGGAAGAAGACTAACCAGCGGGTGATGATGACAAAGAAGAAGTGGTGGAAGATTATGATGATGAGGTGGAGGAAGAAGAACAAAGAAGATGTGGTAAAAGAATATGACGAACAAGGAAGGAAGATGAAGAAGTGACGAAGAAGTGGAGGAAAATGATGATGAAGAGGAGGAGGAAGAAGAACAAAGACCCCTTAAAAAGGTCTACAACCATTCCAGCTTTGATTGCTTACTGGGAAGTACCATTTTGTGTTGGCCTTCGAAGTTTCATGTTACAGCTCATATTTGCTCTTTCATAGTGGAATGGCCGCTTCAAAGGTAAAGGTAATGCTATTCTTGGAACTAGTCGAAACTTTGGGAAAGGTTCTGTCTATTCAGGGTATAAACGTATTTTTAACACAATAATATTATATCCTTCCTGGAACTGGAACTAAAGTTATGGAAATGTCTGAGACTGGTAAATATGGAAAGGATGGATGTCTTTCAAAGGTAGGGTTACCATTTTTGGAATAAACCATAACAATTCCTGGAATAATACGGGACACCTCCACAATTGTTACATGTAGTTAGGAATTACTTTTGTAATAGCATTTATTCGTGACACCTTTACATTTGTAATATTACCCCCCTCCCCACTACACAACTACACCATTGTTCCCTGGATAAGAATAAAAATAAAAATTCTGATTTAAACATCATGCAGTATACGTCCACAATTTCAATATTAATCACAATTATTCATATACTGCACGAAATAAATTTATTCCCCTCTTCAATACATTTGCTACATTACATACTTATACATAAAAAATATAAATCTGTGATGTTTTCCATGACGAAATACTTAATGAACAATCTAATATTATAACTGACACTGTATTTCACTTTTAAATAATGTTTTACTCACATATATTGGAGATGCTTGAGGAATGCATTTCACTTCTGAAAAGAAGCTTCGTCAGAAAAGAGGCTGACGAAGCTTCTTTTCAGAAGTGAAATGCATTCCTCAAGCATCTCCAATATATGTGAGTAAAACATTATTTAAAAGTGAAATACAGTGTCAGTTTTAATATTAGATTGTAAAAAATATAGCTGAATATTCCCAGTACCATATGAAAATAATACTATAGATTGAGAGAAATTAGATGGGGGAAGTGATAGCCGAGTGCTGTAGCAGGTATCTGTTCAATCAGAGATAAGCTATGAAACTCCTGGGCCATCTTTGTAACGGTAACCGATTGGATTGGCCAGCTAAAAAGACTGTTCTCTGCTGTAAAATTACTTCCCGTTGGTTCGGAACCCACCTAAAACTGTAGATCCAACTCATCAATCACCATCATCCAATTCATTACCCACGCACAGGTCTCAGACCTATGTGGGCTTCATCCTCTGGAAAAAAGATACCCCTGAGATCCATTCTGATGGGAGTTGGATCTTTAATTGTTCCCAATTAATTTTTAAACATATACAAGAAACTGCTTCAAAACTTCCGAAAAAAACTAAGATATACTACTAACTTGGTTTAATTATTACTCTAGCCTACATTTTAATAACGTTACTTTCGTGTTTTCTCGGTTGGCCCTGACTACATTTCAGTTAGCTTCAATTTTTTAATTTTAAATTTCTCCAATTCTAGCCTTCTTGTGTATTGTTCTTGTTTGTTGCTTTTGTATGTGTTCACGGATGTTGTTTCTTGATTTTGACACTTACTTGTTGCTCCTCCCATCAGTGGGCGAGACTTGTTACCGTATAGCCTTCAGCCAATCACAGACCTTTAATGAAGGTCAGGCAATCAAAGGCACTTCCTCCCTCAGCCAATAGTATCATTCTGTGTTTGGTATATATTAAGCTACTCTTTACTTTAGTTTTTGTTTGTTTGAGATTGATAATGGTGTTACAACCGAAACGAGTATCTAACGGTTTTCAAAAAAATGTGATTGTGACAACTTCGTCTTATTATCCAATCTAATTGAAAAACCGATACTGTTTTTCAATTTAATATATTGTCTTTACTCACTCATATTGGGGATACTGGAGGTGAGTAAAGATAATATATTAAATTGAAATACAGTGTCGGGTTTGATATTAGATTAAGTATTTAAGTATTTCGTCATGGAAAACATCACAGATTTCTTATTATTCATTATGGATATCTTCCACAATATCACCTTCGCCACTACGAAGAACGTAAAAGCCATACGCTTTTACTTTATAGAGCGTTTCACGAAAGTCACAAGTTACATATTCACCGGTGAATTTCGGTGAACTTGTTACTATTCTGAGTTACAAGTGTTTCACGAACGAAATTCACCAGTCTTTTAGTCACAAGTGAAAATTCACCTATTCACTAGTAAAAAGTCACAAGTTCACTATAGTGAATATTCATGTTTTCACAAGTAACAAGTAAACACT
The DNA here is from genome assembly GCA_948455865.1 of Conomelus anceps. NCBI lineage: Eukaryota > Metazoa > Arthropoda > Insecta > Hemiptera > Delphacidae > Conomelus > Conomelus anceps. The sequence continues at coordinate 18,022,040 of OX418227.1, read as the reverse complement.
TGTGAATATTAGCCAAAATTTTAACCTATCGTAATACATGGGTAACTTTGTTCACAAGTGCTTTTGTGGTTATGTTATTTGAAAAAATAGTTTTGTCGTCGATGTCATTACCATTCTTTCGAGGTTATTCGTCATTGAAGTTTTACTAGTTTTGTTATTGATTTAGCCTACAATACCAAAGGTTCAGTATTTGAAAAGGAAATTCTGTGAGGATAATATTTATTAAGGAGAATGAATGAAACAAACAACATTTCTGAATCAAGTGTGAATTTTAATATTTATTAGTTTAGAAGCAGTAAACTCGAATTGTCTTTTAGCCTTCAAAAATTTAATTGAAGCCTACTCGAAAGTAATTGACACTGGCCTAAGATTATACGGTGGATCATGGACTATAAAAAATGTTTTATTTTTATTTATGTAAAGCATAAGTGTTTTATAAACAATTCTCTAACCGTTTAATTCCAAGAAAAGAGGTCTCTTGTTGAGTACAGTCTAGGTCTCCGTAATGCAGCTTGTACAATATTTTTCTGAATTACAAAAATCTTCCTAAAATGTGAATTCATAGGTCCATCCTAAGCCCTGATCCCATATTGCAAGACTGATTGAGTATAAGCGAAGTAGATCAGCCTGCAAATATTTGTATATTTTAAATATTCATATTTTTTAAAATATAGTTTATGGAATTTGAAAATGAAATAAGTTATTTCAGCCTTTGACACAATCATGTTATTGTCAAATCTCTGTCTCTTTTTCGCTTAATGTATCAGAGAAGGCCCCAAACAATATTTCTCTATTTTCTAAAATTGCTTTTAGCACTGTTGTTTTGCCCTCGCGTTTTTTTTCGAATAATACTGACCTAACGAAAATTCAGGAATAGACCTAACCTATATTAAGAATAGATTCCGATTACAAATCGGGGAGAGAAAGAAGAAGAAGGTTACAACATCTTCTTGTAACAGATGATCTAAAAAGTAACAAGTAAACGCTTGTACTAGTGAAATTGTTACTTTGTAACTTGTGACTTTTGAGAAACGCCTGTACTTGTGAAATTGTACTTACAAGTGCGATAGTAGGTGAGCTTGTTACTTTGTAACTTGTGACTTTCGTGAAACGGGCCCCTCAGGTGTCGTAATTATGAATGATCCTTCAGTCTCTCTTGAGTCGAGGGACTCTTGAAATGTCTCTATTAAAACATTACATTTCAAGAAACTCTGAAGAACGTACATAAATACAAGCATAAGAGCCTCTCACTGGTCGCACTCCACGTTGGGGGCGTGTCATTGGTTGATAATAGACCCGCCCATTATTAACAAGAAATAGCCTTCCAATAAGGAATATACATGAAAAGCAAATAAAAAACAGGTGTCCTATCGACCAGACTTGAACCAATAATGAAATAAACTTGAAAAATATTGAAGGTCAATAACTCAATGAAGGTCAAATACGAAAAATCAACCGCTACAAGCAAGTCTTGACATTGACGTATTTAATGATGGAACAAAGTTGATATAAAAAATCATTTTGATCATTTATACTATCAGCAATCTATTCTTTATCACCCTAGTTATAGATAAGCTACAAAACTCTTGGGCCATCTTTGTAACTGTGATCGATTGGATTGGCCAGCAAAAAAAAACTGTTCTCTTCTGTAAAACCACTTCCCGGTGGTTCGGAACCCACCTAAAACTGTAGGTCCAACTCATCAATCACCACATTCAATTCATTACCCACTCACAGGTCTAAGACCTATGTGGGATTCATACTCCGGAAAAAAATATTTCCAAAGCCTTTAAGCTCAAATTGTAGCTTGTTATTTGATACCAGTATCATTACAATCTAAATCCCATTTTTGTCAAAATTTAAACCTTTTTTGAAAATACCTGATTTTGAATTTATAAATTTTGAAAGTTTCGAATGACAGTAACTCTAGATCTGTTCTTGAATAATGATGGCAACTGTTTCATATTTTACAAAATTTCAACTCAAAGGATACTGAACATTGAAAATTTGTTTTAAAATGAGAAGGAGTTGATGATTGATTTGTTGATTAGAATCCTGATGTGGTTATAAAATTAAATAAAAAATAAAGTAGGGGATTTTTAACCGTAATTCAAGACTATATACCGGTATAGTTTGATCATTCATAAGGAGGTTCCGGTGTACTCCCCCGGAATTGTTTTTGAAAATAAGCCCTCTAAAACCACATTTTCAGCTCTTCAAGACGTCTTTTTTATCTCTTATAAAATATTATTGTCTCAGGACTTGCTAAAATTCCAAAATTTCTTTTGTTTCGGGATCTCTGAGCGGGGATAGGAGATCCTCTCCCCCTGATCCCCCTCTCATAGTTATAATCTCTAAAACCACATTTTCAGCAGTTAAAGGCGTCTTTTTTGAATTTTTTCAAAAATCTCTGTCTCTCAAAGCTTGTTGAAATTCCAAAATTTCTCTTGTTTCTGGGCCTCTGGGGGATGATAAGGGGGCTAGCGGGATCTTTTTATTCATTACAAAAACACAATCAAGTAAAGATACAACAGGCATAGCCCACTACTGCTTTCTTTACAAATTCTAATCTATCCCACTAATCCTTACACCCCCCCCCCCCCAACCCCAATAATTGCTCCTCTGGTACGTACAATACCGTACTGCATCACAATTTTCCTAGTAGTATAATGATATTATATTTATAAATTTTTTAAACAGACAACTTTTTCTAAATTGGTGAACTACGATTGTAGCTGCACTTTTCAACTGTGTGTGTGTGTGTGTGTGTGTGTGTGTGCGTGTGCGTCCCAGAAACAAAGCGACTCCCTAATTGAATCGCATTCATCTTGGGATCGTTCTTGTTGAATTTCAAAGCTAGAATCCATTAAACGCATTTCCATTTTGCTGGTGGAACAAGTGTACTCCGCTAGCATTCTCCAGCAATCCTGGTAGTCTGCTCAGTAGTTGAAGAAGATTCATTTCTATGTAGATTTTGTACTCGTAGATTCTGTACTGTGTGCAGTTGATGATGATTATGTTTATTCTACTTATCATTCTAGTAGGGAGATCGGAATATTTATGCATTATGGGAAAGAAACACCGTGAAACCTGGGTCAAAGAGGTTTTCTGATGGGTAATGCTTTAAGGATTTTCAGAGTGGATTATATTTTTAAATAATTTATTCTCAAAATACACACATTCAAAGGTCGAAATTCAATAATAAATTGATGTAGGCAACTTTCTAGTAAGGAACTTGCCTCTTCCTCCTTTTACTCTTCCTCCCACTCCTCCTCCTCCTCCTTTGACTCTTCCTCCCACTCCTTCTCCTCCTCCTCCTCCTCCTCCTCCTCATCCTTTCACTCCGCCTCCTTCTTCTCCTGCTCCTGTTCCTCATCCTACTTGTTCTACTCCTCCTCCTCCTCCTTCTTTTCCTTCTACTTGTTCTTCTAGCTTCTTTTTCATATTACTTGTCTTGTTTTTCTTCTCCTTATTCAACTTAGTTTTTCTGTTTTTTTTTGTGGATGAAGCACACATAGGTCTGAGACCTGTGCAAGGGTAATGAGTTGGATGATGGTGATTGATGAGTTGGACTTACAGTTTTAGGTGGGTTTCTAACCACCGGAATTATTCGTCTTGTTCTTCTTATCCTTCTACTTCTTCTACTTCTTCTACATTTCATTCTCCTCCTTCTACTTCTTATTTTTACCTCCTTTTGCTTCTCTTTCTCCTCTTCCTTCTCATCCTCCTTCTTCTCTTCCTCCACTTCCTCCTTTCTCTTCTCCTTCTTCTCTACCTCCACCTCCTCCTTTTCCTTCTCTTTCTCCTCTTCCTTCTCATCCTCCACTTCCTCCTTTCTCTTCTCCTCCTCCTCTTCCTCCACCTCCTCCTTTTCGTTCTCTTTCTCCTTTTCCTTCCTATCCTCCTTCTTCTCTTCCTTCACCTCCTCCTTTCTCTTGTCCTCCTCCTCCTCCTCCTCCACCACCTACTACTGCTCCTCCTTCTTCTGGATTGTATTCCAATATCCTCCTCCTTTTCCTTCTCTTTTTCTTCTTATTATTTCTTAATCCTCGTATTTTTCTTCTTCTCCTCCTCCATGTATTTCGTCTTCACCTTCTAATTGTGGAGCTCCTCCTACTCCCCTTCCACTTCCTCGTCCTGCTTCCCCTCCTCCTCCGTCTTCTAATTTTCTTATTCTTCGTTTTGTTCTTCATGTACTTATTCTTTTTCATTCTTCGTCTTCTTCTTCTTTTTCTGCTTTGCCCTCCAATACTTCTTGTTCTCCTGTTTCGCGTCCTCCTCTTTCACCTCTTCATCCTTTTCTTTCTTTCTCCTCTTCCTCCATCTCCTCCTCATTCTCCTTCTCTTCTTCCTCATCCTCTTACTTCTCCTCCTTCTTCTCTCCCATCTATTTCTCCTTTTCCTACGTTTTTCTTATTCTTCTTCTACTTACTTTTTCTCATCTTGTTCTTCTATTTCTTTTCCTCCTCCTTCAAGTAATTGTCTTCCATCTACCTCTTCTACTTCCCCTTCTCCTCCACCTTCTCTTCCTCTTTTCTTCAGCACTAAAATAAAAAAATAATTCAATTCTTTTTTTAGTCACACAGGGCCCTAGAATTCCGTCAACAGCGGACAGCATTAAGGCATTATTATTATAGACATTTATTATACTAATCGAGTGGAAAACATGAAAATTCATTCCCCAAAATTCCGCTCCCTCATTTAGGTGAGAAACACTTGAAAAATTATTCCACAGAATATTGAATAAAGCTGTCACAGTTTTTAAAGTAGAGGTTGAATATCGTAATAGCCGTGTCGCACGTTACAATGACTGACAAATCTATTCTCCAATACGTGGGAATCGAACTCAGGACCTTGGCCTTGTCGCTTGCCTGTAATTCTTTGGAATAGATTGCATGGAAATGGCGCTGTCGACAGGAACAATTGTCAGTAATGAACTCGTTTTTCCCATTTTATTTCTCACATTTCCACATCTATAGCTTCGCTATTCTTTGCTTTCAAACTCATCCTATATTCTGGATGTTTCCGATTTTAAAATTCTGTCGTTTTCAGACACAGTGCATACACCTAGAAGAGAGTGTGTGTGAGAGAGAGAGTGGGAGAGTGATTGAATAAGAGAGTGTGATAGTGAGAGAGAGATTAGAAGAATGAGATGGTAGTAGAAAGAGATTTATTGATTGATTACTTTATTCATACAAATAATAATTCAACACTTACAAGTATATAATACAATATATAGGCATCGCCAAGTATTATTACATAGAATATCATTAGTCACTTATTATAAAAACATTAAATTATAATTGAAAATAAGATTATGAAAACTTGGTGATACTTACTTTCCGTGTCCATGATCACCATTATGCTATATTCTAAATATTTCCCTCCCAAAATTTGGCCACCTGAAGGGCTTTGTCATTGCATTTGAGGAGGTTGTCATGAGAGCAGGCTGTGTCAAGCAACTCGCACTGCAATAAGTGAGTGTAATTTTGTTCTAAGCCGCAGTCACAGGCAGCATTGTCCTGAATGGAGCCCCAGCGTAGCAGGTTTGATTTACATCTTGTGACTCCTGTGCGTAGTCGATTTAAAGACTTCCAAGTTGTGAAGGGGAGTACACTACCACAGCTTACGCTTTCTTTCAGTTCCAAGAGCGGATTTTGCAGTTTCTCCTGCCATAGATTCAACCTTCGTTGTTCAGGTGTGGTAGTAAGAGGTACTGTTGACTGGATAAAACTCCTTCTTGACTTGAGCCTTGTTGCTATTGGCTGATGGTGAAACAGAGGGTGCCTTGGGTCACTGATTTGCTTTTTCCGTTCTACTTCCGCTGCAACGGTTCTACGAATGGGTGGTGGCGCTATTCCTATGATCGGGAACATTTTTTCAACAGGTGTGGGCTAACTTGGTGATGCATTTGCATGAAAAGGCGAAGTTAGGGAAGATGTCGCTCTCTTACACTTGACCTATTCTTAAGCTATCTTAACCTATTAAAAGAGAGAAAGATAATTAGAGAGAAATAGAAGTACAGAAACCTTTGCATAATAGAAGCCGTAATATTTAGAATAGACTTCAATCAATCATATCTACTTATATATTCATTTATTTTTTATCTATTTATTTATTGTGACAAATTTACAACGAATGTGAAGGCGAAACAGAATTAAGTCCAAAGCTACTTACTCCCTTCGCAAATTTTGAATATGTTACATTGACCAAAACATTTTATATTCCAAGTAGAATTGTTATTTTCCTCTGTAGATTTGAATTTGAATTTCAATAGTATAATTATTTAAAGAACTAAAACATTTCATAACGAATAAAGGTTTTAAAAATTGTTGTCTATATGGAATCTGGCGAATAAATCAATAAAAATAGCTTCTGTGATGTTTTCCACGATGAACAATCTAATATAAAATTTGATACTGTATTTGTATTTTAAATACGATTACCTCCAGTATAAGTGATTGAAAATCACAAATTAAATATAAATACAGTGTCAGTTTTGATATTATATTGAAAATAGCTTGTGGGGGCAACATGCTCAAGCTTAGCTTTGCTGAAACAGGAACATTGACTTGTATTGTTTCGATTTTATTTCTAGCCTAGTAGTTCTTTTAAAAAATTGTTTTTCATGATATGAATTTGAAATTTGGTCTTTTTTATAAGAAAATGGATTTGAATATTCTACTCTTCGTAATTTTGAAAAAGGCTTTTAAACAATCTGAAAGGGCCATCAAAATGTTCATTAATGATATCTTTAGCTATTGTATTTTGTAACTGTAACAATAAGTGACACTTAGGGGTCGTAGGAGGGATCGTTTAGACCTTCATTCCAAGAATCAGGTAGCTAAAATTCAGTGCATAAGACTACCTATAAAAGTATCTTTGTAGTGGTGAAGGTGATTTTGTGGAAGATATCCAAAATGAACACTTCAAGCTTCAGGTTTCCATAGCCTGTTAATTTGATATGAAGTGTGAAATAATCTAAAATTCAGAGTGCATAAGACTACCTATAAAATTTTCTTTGTAGTAGCGAAGGTAATATGGAAGACATCCATAATGAATAATAAGACTTGAAGTTGTCTATATAGATGTTATCGATAAATGTGGTTGTGAAAACTTCGTCTTATTATTCATTGACTATAAAAAGTAGTGAACTAAAACTCTATAAACATCAAGAACACGCACCTGACATTTTGGTTCCAATAGTTGTAAATGAAATGAAACTTTATTTCCACAGAAAAAACAAATACAAATGTTTGATTGATACAAAAAATAAAACAGTGGAATATCCCACAAAGACTTGAGTCTGAGCGTGGGGTAGAGTTACAATAAAAATAAAATAAAATAGAACAAGACTTCCAGCTTCCTTGCCTAACGTTTTAAAAAAGCTGTTAAGGATAAGGATAATTAAAAGATAAAGAGATGGAAAGGAAAAAGTAAAGGATGGAATGAAGTAGACTTAAATTTATGAGATAAATGAATTGAATCTATTGCTGAATTGTTATTGGATCCTACCCAATCATCAATTAGATAAAGGATAAATATAAAGGATACAGAGCTCTTTATGAGGGAGAAATTTCACTAAATCAACATACAATTTCAAATTGGATGCAGATAAAAAAACCTTTATCGATTTGAATTTGCCGCCAACGCATTAAAACCAAAATGTCAGATGTATACCTGTTGTTTCTTTTGAACCAATTTTCACAATACAGCTGATGGAACCCTGTAAGGGCTGGCCAAATGATACGAAAGGAGGAAATATAAAGGATATAGAGTTCTTTATGAGGGAGAAATTACACTATAACAACAGTACGGCTGTATGAAGGGAACTAAACAAGATGTCTTGGCAAAGGAAGAACAAAAAAAAAAGGAAAGAAAATTGGTTCAGATGTTGAAGAAAAGGAAGTGTCGCCTGAGAAGATGTTGAAAGGGATGAGGGATGGAGTGGGGACAAAGTAAAAGACGAATGGGGACAAATCGCCAGGGGGGTAGAAGAAGAAGAGGAAGAAAAAGAAAAAAGTAGGGGACCGATAAAGATAAACAAGACTGAAGTGTCTTCCCCTGAAGGAGGGTCAGACCAGACCTTTCAATGTTTCAATGGTCCTCACTCTCCTTACCATTATTTTTTGTTTCTTCTTTTTCTGTTCCTCATTCTCCTTTTCGTATTCTCCTTCTTTTTATCTTCTCATTTTTTGTTCTTCCTTCTTAGCATTCTCCTCAACTACTCCTACGTTTCTCATTGTTCTTCTTTGCCACCCCTCCTTCTCCACAAATTCTTCTCTCCCTTCTTCTTTCTATTCTGTCTCTTTTTTGCTCCTTCTATTTTTCTATTTCTTTCTCCCTTCTCTTATTTCTTCTTGTTCTCCTTTGCCTTACCCTCCTTCTTCTCCGCAAATTCTTCTCTCTCTTCTGCTTCCTATTCTTCCTCCTTATTTTGCTCCTCTATTTCTTTTATTTCCTTCTACCTTTTCTTTTAATTCTACTTTTCCACGACATTTCTTATTTTTTCTGTTCCTGCTCTTTCTCTTTTACTCTTCTCCGTGTTCATCTCCTTCCTTCTTCTTTCTCCTTCTTCTCCACCTCCTCCAATTACCTCTTCTTCTTCTCCTCATTTTATCTATTCTCATCTTCTTTTCGTTTCTCCTTCTGCCTCCTCCTCCTCCTCCTCCTCCTCATCTTCCTATTTCCCTACTTTTTCTTCTTATCCTCTTCTTCTCCTTTCTCTTTCTTTTCTCCGCCTCTTCCACTTTTCTTTATTCTCCTCCATCCCCTCTTCAACCTCTTCTTCCTCTTTTTTCTTATGCTACTCTATTTGTTCTTGTTCCTCTTCTATTTCCTATCTACTTCTTGTTTATTCTCTTATTTTCCCTCTTTTCCACCTATCTTCTTTTATATTCCTTCTTCTCAATCATCTCATACTTTCTCATATTTCTCCACCTTCACCTCCTCCTTCTATTCCTTCTCTTTTACTCCTTCTATTCCTCTTCTTCTACTCCCCCTACACCTTCACTTCCACCTCCTCATCCTCTTCCAACTCCTCCTCCTGCTCATCCTCCCACCTCCTGCTCATCCTCCCACCTCCCCTCACCCTCCACCCCTTCTCCTTCTCTCCCTTCCCCGTCACTCCCTCTTCCTACTCATTCTCCTTCTCTTTCTCCTCCTCCACCTCCTCTTCCTCCTCCCACTCATCCTCGTCTTCCTCCTCCTCCAATCAAATGCAAACTAAGATAGGCAGAATATGTCAATTTTCATGTTTTCTCTCTTCTTCTAATGTTAGTAGCGGTAGTCTTCAAATTCTCTCTCCCAATCATTTGTTTTTCCTTTTTTTCTATTCTCCTTTCATTCATGGCCTTCCTCCCCCTGCTACTCCTCCTACTACTTCTTCTCCTTTGACTCCTTCTGCTGCTCCTCATCTTCCTCCTTCTTTTAATGTTGTTCCTCCTTCTCCCTCTCAACCTCCACCTTCTCATTATTTTCTTCTCCTATCTTCTATTTCTTCTTCTCCTTTTCAAACATCACCTCCAGCCTCATTTTCCAAAGCAACAATGAACTCAACAGACAGTGCCTTTCAATCAAAGCACCTCTCTATTCTTCTTGTTCACTAGATATTTTCTTCTCCATCTTCATCTTCTCAATCATCGTGACGGTTGGCGTTCTTTTTCATCTTTCCTTTTTGTTCTCTTTTTCTTGTTCCTAAAAACGAGGGTAGTGAGTGAGAAAGCACCTCTCTACAGGACACAGCATAGTAAGGGTGATTTCTGCTTTACATCACTCCCTCTGAACCCACCGACAGACCCACAGTTCTCAGTTATTGGCAATGCTTTCTCTTTCACAATGGGAGGTCCTATTTTTCTGTCAGTCTCCTACAATAATTATGGAGTCCGATGTAATTTAGGTTGGAGCCTGCCTGCCATTAGCCTGGACGTCCAGATCTAATTTGAAAGAAGAATATTTTCGCAACTGCTCAGGATGGAAAGCTTATTATCTCTTTTATTACACCACCCTAATATCATAATACCATATTATACAATCATACCACCCATAAATATTATAACAATTATTATTAAATTAGTTTTGCTTTCAAGTAGATATCTAGGTAACAGGTCCCTTAAATAATATGAAATGAAATAATAATTTATTCATCAGAAACAAACAATACAAATTATAATTCAATAAAAGATAATTCATAAAAAATAACAATGCATTATAATAAATGCTATTAAAACGGACTATTTATTTCTATTTAAATTGATTATATGTGAGCTTCAATTTCTTTAATTTTAATTTTTAAATTGTGAATTAGTTGTTTATTGTTCTTGTTTGTTGCTTTCTGTGTCCAAGGTTTTTGGAATATACTGTTGGAGACTGGCAACTTGACCCCTGAAAGGAATTCGCAGTGAATATTGATGAATACAGCACATTTGAGAGCGACTCAACTGGCTAACTATAACAGCAGTGATGTATATAACCCAAGTACCACTGGCTCAGATTCGTGCTCTATTTAGTGCAAGGCATAGTGGAGCTATTACGCCATTACACCTTCCTTCACCTCTCCCCTTCAGGCGTCAGGGGTCATGTTGTCAGTCCCCAGCAGTATTATATTCCCATTAACGGGCACCTCTGTTTTGGGTTGGATAATTTATTTCTGTATACTTATGTTACTAGACAAACATATACTACTATGAAACTATATTATCTAAAATTATATAATATTAAAATTATATTAATTAATAATAAGACTTTAAGTTGTTACAACCATATTAATTAAAACAGTGAGATTCTACTTTCGGTTGTGATACTATTGACTGAGGGAGAAAGTGCATCTGGTAGGTCGACCTTCATTGAAGGTCTGTGATTGGCTGACGCCCATAACAAGTCACGCCCACTGGTGGAAGGAACGACAAGGAAAATCAAGAACCAAAAACCGTGAACACATCAAAACAGTTCTTTTTCAATAATGGTACTTTCGTTTCTTATCTCGGTTGACCTTGACTGCATTTCAGTGAGCTTCAATTTCTTTAATTTTAATTTTTAAATTGTGAATTAGTTGTTTATTGTTCTTGTTTGTTGCTTTCTGTGTCCAAGGTTTTTGGTTTATGGCTCTTGATTTTGTCATTTATTTTTGCTTGTTCCTACCAGTGGGCGTGACTTGTTATGGCCTTCAGCCAATCACAGGCCTTTTTCAAGTATTTGGTCATGGAAAACATCACAGACGATACTATTCTCGAAGATGTTTTTTGTAATTGATCTGTATTGTCAAAAATGAGTTCAATGATTTGTTTGAACATAATTAAGACAGTAACTTGATAACTGAATCAATAATGTGATTTATCGCGTTCAGTTGGATTTTCAAGGTCTCTAGTTTAGACATTTAATTTTTATTCTATTGTTTCAGGTAAGAAGCCTCATTTTTGCTGGACTTTCGTATCAATACTGCTTGAAAATGGACCAATTTAATGGTAAATATTGTTGACAGTTTTTGTATGTATAGTACCATAACCGATTTCGACCGTAGGTGACTCTTCATACCTCCAAAATATGTTTTGGCCCGAAGAGCGTACTACAAGCGAGAGAGAGAGAAGTTGCGATTACTTTTCTCACCGAGCAAACAGTTACCATTATTACTATATTAATTAGTTAAGGTGAGATTTAATTTTGATGTGAAAGATACTCTTGCACACTATAAAAAACTTAAATATTTTCAATCGTTTTTTTTTTAAATATTTCTATATTTCTAAGGCTCTTTAAAAATTGCGGTAGCTTGTTGTAGAGTTTTCTACCAATATAACTAGGCTTTTGTTTGAATAAGCTACTATTCTGACTCAACAAGTGATAATCTCCTCGGCTTCTTGTATTATAATCGTGTACGTCAAGATTAGATAGATAGATAGTTTATTCTCAAATAAATAAATTACAACATTTCAATTCTTACAACTATTAGTCTAGTAGTCGGAAGAAATAAATTAAATATAAGCTATGTAGAAACTAAATAAAGGATACAAAATTATATTATTTACTGAAAGAATTTTTGAAAGATTTTGGTTATATCACATACGAATTAGCAATTATAGTTAGAAGACGAAGTCTCTTGAACAATGGCCTACATGAATCTAATTTATTTACTATTTCCATACACCTAACAGCTTTCTTTTGTATCTTAAACACCTTATCAAGGTTTTGTTTTGATGAGTTATCCCATACCACGATAGCATAACTAATAAGTGACAATAAGAGTTCATATTAAGCTGTAAAAATTAACTTTTGTCATTTAATCTAGCAAGCTGTCACAAGACAAATACCCCAAATGAAATTTTATAACATATTTTCTCAGTGTATGGAGCCCAGGTCAATCGTCTATCCAAGAGAACTCATAGAAATGCCATCTTTTGTTCCTGGTCTAGTTTGTTATCGTTTACTTATGCATTTATGCCAGATTTTTGCTTTGTCTTCTTTCTTTTCTTTTTCTGAGGATGAAGCGCACATGGTTATGAGACCTGTGCGTGGGTAATGAGTTGGATGATGGTTTTTTTTTTATAAATGTCATTAAAACTAGTCTTGAAGACTAACCATTAACTTTTCATTCACTTCTTAAATTTAAATAATTGATTCAACTTCAGTTCATCCACTGATGACTTGAGTATTTATAGAGAGTTACTAATATAAAAAAAAAATCCTATTGCACATAAAATTTTCTAATCCCTAATCACTAATTCAAAAGGCTTTATCCTCTTCAGCCTTCTTGTAATTTCCTGGTTATCAAGCAGCTGAGTTGCCTCAGGGTTGACATGATGGTGAAGTCTGGATTCATGACGGGCAGCAAATCGACTTATCTCGCTCGATAAATATGGAATATATTGTAGATCCCTGTGCAGGTCACTGTTTCTGATGTACCAAGGCGCATTAACCATGTTCCTCAATACTTTGGATGATGGTGATTGATGAGTTGGACCTACAGTTTTAGGTGGGTTCCGAACCACCGGGAAATGATTTTAAAGCAGAGAACAGTGTCTTTTTTGCTGGTCACCGTTACAATCAGGACCTACGAGAACGCAGCTTCTCTATCCGATTGAACAGACACCTGCTACGGCTAGCGGCTATCACTACCATTTCATCGATTCAAAAATTTTGAAAATTAAATCATTTAATTCTTGCTATGCACACTGTTCTGGGATCAATATGGCGAAACTCATTGGCAATTTCTAGATTATTGCAATTGACATTCAGCACAAACTGTTCAAACAGCGCTTCATCATATGTCAATCATAAGTTGGCATTAATGACCCATGACGTAACTGCTCATTGACGTACATGACATAGGCCACATTGATGGACACAGTACTGCTACTGTATTGACAACCTAATCTGTAACATCAATTGATGTAACAAGGTCAAGTCTTGATTGCTTCGGGGGCTAGACTGATGGCTAATGATGTAAAACAATGCCATTAGTGCATAAAATGTGTGGAAGCTATACATTTTTAATTAGCTGTCTTTATTTATGGCGCTATTTGGAGTTTGTCCAATTAATTTTGCTTGTATTAATATTTTAATATTATTAATAGTGCAATACGCAATGGAATGCAGTGCAGCCTATATATATTATATATTCATTTATGTATAGTGCCATAGCCGACTTCGACTGTAGGTGATACTTCAGACCTCACCATTATGTTTTGGTCCAAATAGTGTTCTACGCCAAACTATATAAAGTTGATTAAATTGAGTAATATGAAGGAATATTTAATCAAATTTTGATACTAAAATATTATCGCCGCAAAATAAAATTCATTCTGCGGAATTGTTGTATTCATACTGCTCCACGTACTAAGCTGAACTATATAAAGATGATTAAATTGGATAATATTAGGGTTAAGGAATATTAAATCAAATTTTGACACTAAAATATTATCGTCGCTAAATCAAATAAATGTAGTAGAATGGTGGTATTTACACTGCTCTAATCTGTGATGAACTATTCAAAAGTTTGTGTTTGATTTTACGATGGTGACCATAATCAAGTAGTATTGGATGCTCAACTTTTATATAATTAAATTTATCTACGACCATGTCATAATGTATACATTACAGTTTCACAATTGATGCCAAAACAGCTGTCTTTTCGAAACCCGTTGCATAATGAGCTCATTGTAGTACAGGTTCTACATTATAACACGGGTTCTGGACCAATCAGAAGCATTTTTGATGGAATCAATATCGTAATTCAATATTGTGAAACTATCATCTGATTTGATCAAACTGCTACACCAGCTGCTTTAACCTAACAATCTACTATAAGTTCTCGTATTTGAGATGAGAGGTTAGGTATCTCTGACAGTCACAGGTAAAATGAAATTGTTTTAATTAAATGTATACTAGTGGTCGTAGATAAAATAGTGTATGCAACGATTTTATTTGGCCATTAAAGCACTCGTGAGTTATTTATAACACTCGCATTCGCTCGTGTTATAACTTACATCTAACTCGTGCCTTAATAAGGGTCAAAATAAAATCGTTGCATAAACTACTATAGTAGAACTGGTGTTGATATTGTTAAATCTCTCCATAATTGAAACAAAACAGATGTTGTCAAATTTCGCTAATCTTAAAAATTGGTATGGTTTTCCAGTAAGTTTTCATTGTCAAGGTTAGCTAGGTAAGGGAGATTCAGGTTCATGACAGTTCAGCTGGTTAGAGAAGTTATGATAAATTTAAAACTAATTTAGAATATTAGGTTTCATTATGAGTTAAGGTATGATAAATTTTCTAAATTCTTTTATTATTATTTAATAATTATAAATAACTTTTAGTTAGATTTATTCATGCAACTATTATTTGATTTTCCAACTATCAAGTAGCTTTTGGATACCAAATTTGTGATCAAGAGGCCTCCTGCTTCTTCAATACAGTCGAAGATGTGTTAGTAAAACACGAATCCATGGTCCTGTGACTCAAATTATTAAAGTTTAGTGAAATTTGACAACTTCTGTTTTGTTTCAATTCTTATATAATCATGAAGCTTATCATTGATTGGATGTGCGCTGTAATAACTTGGGTTTACGTCATATTTGTTCGAAAAGTACCGTTATTTTTGGAGAATTTAGATAAATATTATTAAAATTAATGGTTGCATCGTGAAATATGGCGATAAATGGCGTTTTTCGTTGATTTTGATAGAAGAGTACCGTTATTCCTAAAGAAACGACAAAATACCTTTTCAACTTACTGTCACTTTCTTCTTCTTTTCCTCCTTCATCTTCTTTTACATTTTTCTCCTTCCTTTCCTCCTCCTTCGATACCTTATTCGCCCGCATTAGAGACTGATAAAAAAGCTGTCTATTGTATATTTATTTCCCGGAGGATGAAGCCCACATAGGTCTGAGACCTGTGCGTGGGTAATGAATTGGATGATGGTGATTGATAAGTTTGATCTAAAGTTTCAGGTGGGTTCCGAACCACCGGGAAGTAATTTTACAGCAGAGAACAGTCTTTAGGATTTTTATTGTCTCCAAAAGCCATTGATACATGTTCAAAACTATTTTTTTTTCTGATAAATGATGAGTATAAATGATAAATGATGGTGGTTGGTGAGTTTGATCTACATTTTTAGGTGGGTTCCGAACCACCGTGAAGTAATTTTACAGAAGAGAACAGTCTTTAGGATTTTTATTGGCTCCAAAAGCAATTGATATATGTTCAAAACTATTTTTTTTTCTGATAAATGACATTTTAAACTTTTCTTGAATACTAACTAACCTTTTTGAACTTGAGTTGTTAAACTAAAATGAAAATTATTTAAATAAATTTAGTTCATTGATGAAATAGAGAAATACTCAAAATTTCCTTAACATTTAATGTAAAATATCAATAATTGTTCCACAAATTCAACCAATATTCCTAGAACATGTAATACCCTATCTACGAATTTAATTTAATAGTCTCATTTTTCTTATCTTTCTTCTTTTTCTCCTCCTTCTTCACCACCTCTCCCTCCTCCTCTTTTACTCATCCTTCACCACTTCTTCGTTCTCGTTCTCCTCCTCCTCCTCCTCCTCTTTTCTTATCCTTTTTTTTGTCCTCCTTCTTCACCACTGCTTCCTCCTTCTCCTCTCCCTCCTACTCTACCTCTTTCTTCTCCTACTCCTCCTTCACCTCCTTTTCTCGTTCCCCTCTCTTCGTTCTCCTTCTCCTCCTGCTCTTCCGGCTCCTTCCTCTACTACATCACCACCTCCTCCACCTCCTTTGTCTTCTCCTTCTCGACCTCCACCTACTCTTCCTCCTCCGTCTCCTCCCCCCCTCTCCAGCATTATAGTTTCGTCGACAGATAACAGCAAGGAACTGTTAATTTTATTGAGTATGAAAACCATTCATTTATTTTTTGTGACAAATTTACAACGAATGTGAAGGTGCAGCAGACTCAAGTCCAAAACTGCTCCCTTCACAAATTTTGAATATGTTACATTTTCCAAAAACATTGAGGTTAACACAGACTGGAAATTTAAGATTTGCGAAAAACCTTCACTCTAAAAATAACAATGAATCTTCTCACTCAACCACAAAAAAAAAATAAAAGTTCACTTGAAACGAAACACTGAAAACAGTTCAAAATAGTTTATAATATTAAATTTTCATAAAAATTTTTGTGCCGAAAAATGTTATCTTGTTGCTATGGTGATGTTTATAATGCGTCTTGATTAATACACGTTCGAAAATAATAGGCTACCTCTAGTTCAATAATGGCATCAACCAGGAAAATTCAAAATTTCCTTAATATTGAAGGAAAATATTAATTTGTCCACGGAATTCATCCAGTATCCAGTAAGGCGCCAACAAGGAAAATTAAAAATTTCTTTAACATTGAAGGTAACATATCAATTTTCCATCCAATATCCAGAAATAAATTAACTTTTCCCCATGAAAATCCAGTGCGGTGGTTACACGTGCTTCAATGAAGTGAAAGATCTGTTTCAAATTGAATGCACTCGGATTTCAATGAATCTACTTCTATGCAACAAACAACAGGAAGTTTTTTTCTAAATTCCGTTGGTCTTCTCAACAAATCGACCGCGTGATGAAAATTTAAATCCGATCAAGTTCCAATCTGCATCGCCTTGCCATTGCTAGTAGTAAGCATAGGCTCTCTCACTCATTCTCGCTCTCTCTCTCTTTCTATCTCACACACACACAATTCCAATTAGTCCGTTGTGTGTGATTTGTGGATACACTCGAATGTAGGGGGTTGTGTTGTGGAGGGAGAGGGGCGAAAAAATTCGTTTCACTTAATTTTTCAACGTTGGTTCAAACTGTTACAGTCGGGTTGATTGGGTGGGGAAGGGGGGTCCAAAGCACGTCCACCCCCCTCCTCCTTAACAATCACTCACAGTTGTACTCTCACACTACTCACTCTCTCTCTTTCACTTTTCCACTCTTTTCTCTCAGTCTTCTCTATCAGTCTCTTTCACTCACTCTCTCTCTCTCTCTTACTCTTCTCTATCACTCATTCAGTCACTCTTATCGCTCTCTCTCTCTTTCTCTCTTATTCTTCTCTCTCAATCTCCTTTACTGCCTCTCTTTCCATCACTCTCAATCACCTCTGTTTTCCTCTCCCTCAATCTCTATCTCCTTCTCTGTCACTTATTTTCTATCTCCTTCTCTGTCTCTTATTCTCTATCTCCTTCTCTCTCTCTGTTTCTTATACATGAGTTTATCACTCTCTCTCTTATTCTATCATGTCTCTTACTCTTCTCTGTCAATCACCTCCCACTCAAAATATCTCTTCACTCTCACTAACTCTGTCTGTTGTACACTCACTCTATCACTCTCTCTTACTCTTCTCCCAATCTCCTCCCAGTCATATTATTCCTCTCTCGCTCTCTCTTTCAAATTTGTCACTCTCTTATTCCATCACTCTCTCTCTATCTACCTTCGTCTTTTTTTCCCAATCTCCTTCTCTGTTATGAATAATAAGACGAAATTGTCACAACCACATTTATTAAAAAATATTAAGAAACTAGTTTCGGTTGTTACACCATTATCAATCTCAATCAAACTAAAACTAAAGTACAGAGAAGCTGAATATATACTGATCATGGAATGATACTATTGGCTAAGCGGGAAAGAGGCTGACCTTCATCGAAGGTTGTGATTGGCTGACAAGTCACGCCCCCTGGAGGGAGGAGTAACAAGCAAAAATACGATTCAAAACAATAACTAAACACTATGAACATCAAGAGAGCAACAAAAAAGAAAAATATGTAATAAGGCTAGAATTCAATCAAATTAAAACTAATAAATTAGAAGCTCACTAAAATTTTTTAGTTTTAATTTGATTAAATTCTAGCCTTGTTGCGTATTTTTCTTCTTTGTTACTTTCTAGATGTTCACAGTTTTTAGTTATTGATTTGACTTGTATTTTTGCTTGTTACTCCTCCCACCAGGGGGCGTGACTTGACAGCCAATCATCACAACTTTCAATGAAGGTCAGCCTCTCTCTCGCTCAGCCAATAGCATCATTCCATGTTCAGTATATATTAAGCTTCTCTGTACTTTAGTTTTAGTTTGATTGAGATTGATAATGGTGTAACAACCGAAACTAGTTTCTTAATATTTTTTAATAAATGTGGTTGTGACAATTTCGTCTTATTATTCATTATGGATACCTTCCACTATATCACCTTCGCCACTACAAAGAAACTCCTTCTCTGTCACACTGTCTCCCACGCCCTCTCACTCTATGTCATTCGCTCTGTGTCTGTCACTCACACCCTCTCTCTGTCTCTCTCTCTCGGTTCATTCTATATATATTTCTCTTCTTTCTCACAAGCTCTCTTTCTCTTATTCTTCTCTCTCAATCTACTTCTCTCACTCATAATATTACTCTCTCAATTTCCGTCTCTGCCTCTCTTTCGCGCCCTCTCGCTATATTTTTTTTTTTTTTTTGAGGATGAAGCCCACATAGGTCTGAGACCTGTGCGTGGGTAATGAGTTGGATGATGGTGATTGATGAGTTGGACCTACAGTTTTAGGTGGGTTCCGAACCACCGGGAAGTGATTTTACAGCAGAGAACAGTGTCTTTTTTGCTGGCCAATCTAATCGGTCACCGTCACGAACAGGACTCACGAGAACGCAGCTTATCTATCTGATTGAACAGATACCTGCTACGGCCCGCGGCTATCACTTCCCTATTTCTATCTTTCTATTTCACTGTCTTTCACACTCTCTCTTTCTCCCTCTCTCGGCTCATTCTATACATATCTCTCTCTTCTCTCTCACAAGCTCTCATTCTTTTATTCTTCTCTCGCAATCTACCTCTCCCATTCACAATATCACTCTCTCCCAATCTCCTCTGTCCCAAGTTTATTCTTATCAACTTAATCTTAATCAAGTTTTAATTGATTGTAAATTAATAAGCTTTAGTTAAATCTATACATTATTACTTCTTTATTATTCTTGCTTCAGTTGATTGTTTAGTTTTAGTGTTGAATTTAATTTTTCTTCTCTACTTTCCGTCCAATTACTTAGTTTTTTCTTTGAATCATATCAAGTTTAATAATCAACTCATTCACTTTCATTGTACTCTGTGAAATATCTCACTAACATGTATTCTTTTATTCTGTATAAACTAATTCTAGCAGAGTTCACTGGTAGGTTGAGTGTAAGACAGGGCTATTTTGCCCTAACTCCGCCCTTTTGTGTAAATGCATCACCTTGATATTACAATTCATTTATTAAGCAAATATTGTTATTAATGTCAGTAATCTAACTTACAAAACAGTGGAATAGGAACATATCGTCTTGTTTCTATTTGTTATCTATCTTTCATGAATTTAGGTGATGTCATTCATTGTAAGGTAATAGTCAGAAGTCATATGAATTGTACTTCTTATTAATTTTATAAAAAAATAATAATTTAATTTTATACAATTAATTTTATTACTTTTTATTAAGTCCTATGAATTGTAGTTTTTACTCCAATAAAGCTATCTGAATCTGAATCTCATTCCTTCCCCGTCTCACTCTCTCTCACAAACAAACACTCACTCACTCTCACACTCTCTCCTCTGTCTGATTGATGAACCAATCGTCTGGCACATGGGCTTCCAGTGTTGCAGGCAGGCACCAAATCTGAGTCCATGTTTTCCACCTTTTTCAAATTGCAGTGTAGTTGAGTCTGGAGTGAAGTCCCACCAACAGCTTCTGAAGCGAGCTCCTGTGACGCCCATTGTTGTGTCCATTATCGTACCACGCACGCATTTTTGTACTCTCACTCTCTTTCTCTCTCCAAGATATTTTTACCTTTTTCCTCTCTATCTGAGACCTATTCACTTCTCTCTCTCTCTCTCTCTCTCTCTCTCTCTCTCTCTCTCTCTCTCTCTCTCTCTGACGGATGTCTGCGACTGTTCGGCCCTGAGCTGATTTCATGAAAATTTTGGCAAACCCCCTAGTTAAGTAGTTTGTATGGATGTGTTTTATATTTAAAAATAATAAATTTAAAAAAGTTTTAATATAATTAATCAATATTTTATATCTTGTGTGTGTGTGTGTGTTTTTTTTGTCTCTCATTTGAGCAGTTTTAAAGTAGCTACAGACTATTATTAGTTGGTTTCTATATATATTTTTTAATGATCTAAATAATTGTATAAATTTCAAGTTATAAATGTATTCCAAATTCGTAAGCTAGAATTAAGATATATTACCTAAGGTTAAGTTAAGAATGGACGAATTTTGTCCAGATTTCGCCATTTTATGTAAATACGTCACTAGGATTTTCTTCTGTTAAAATTCATATCATTTGCTGTACATTTGCTACCTGTGCGACGGTAATAATGCTATATTTAAAATCATTTAAGAAATTTTGTAAATTTACATAAATAAAGTGTTCTAATCTAATCTAATCTCTCTGTAATTTCATCCATATCAATGTAAACAAGTAGGAAATGTTGAGATGAAAGGTTAAGTGTAAGAATGGCCTCAATGGCCTAGATTCTTTGTGTAATTCATCATTAATAATTATTATTATTAATAATAATAACTTTTAATAATAATAATATTTTATTTAAATTCGTCGAGTCATTGGTACTTTGTTGTATTGATTTATTGAACTAAAGTTGATCAATTATTTTTTGACTTGCATCTGAGTCAATAAGTATTTATCGTCATACTTGTAGGTGATGGACAGTTTACCAGTCAAGGAATCAATGTGGTAAACAGCTGTTTACAGAAATCTAAAACAGCTGATGTCATTTGTTGATTATTACCGTACACTATGTGGTAAAAATCATCAATCGATTATTACCGCACGCTTGTGAGTGGCTACTGGCCACCAACCATTTCACTGAAAAACCATTTGGCCGAAAGCTAGATCAGCTGATCTAGAACCATTATTGCCCATTTCACCCTGAATTGCTGAGATTTGGTGTGTTGAAGTTATGTTTGTACAACAATGATTTATAGTTTCTTATTTCAAATTACCTGCTATTTTAGACTTGTTTGACGAAAAATATCGTATGTAACTCGTCCGGGAAGATGTTTACCATACTAGTATGATAATACCGCACTCGATTTCGTCTTGCGTTTATCATACTCGTATAGTAAACACCATTTCCTGCACTTGTAACTTAATATACTATAATAATAAATGAATGAATGTATGACTTTTTTTTTCAAATTCAAATTTTATTCAAACACACACAAAATACAACAGAAAACAAATTTACAATACAACAGTACAATAGTATAATATACAAAACAGAAACACAAATACAAAAACAAATGGCTATATGGTGGGGTGTGCTGAAAAAAAAGAAAGGAGGAGAAATACCTAGCCAACTATGGTTTCCCATGTAATAGGCAGGTAGAGGGCAATAAGAAAGGAGTGAAAGGGAGTGAAAAACGGGGAAAGCAAGGAGGAGAAAGAGAAGATAAGCGAAAAAGGAAGAAAAAATAAAAAATGGTAAGCGAGTCCACTGAAACTTGAAAAACACAAAGCTACAGAAAACATAGCATTCAAAGTAAGAGCAGAAATCCTAGGTCTCACATATCTATATAGAAGAAACAATTACTGTAGGTCCAGTTTTTTATATCAAGTTTTGTTTTTTTACTAATTTTTGAGTTGATGAGGAAGTGGTCCGGGATAAGGTTTATTAATTTAGTACTAATGAATATCAACTGCCTCCTTATACATTCAATATTAGTGTTGTAGGTTAAATATTTGTTAGCAGTGCCCCTTAAATTATAGTTATTACTTATGGAGTTCAAAGTAAGCGGAAATTCGGATTTATATTTTATTATGTATTTAATTACATCTTTTATATACAATTGTCTTATTGTTATTACCTCAAAATCGCTAAAAACCATATCGGTTGGGTACAATCTAGGTTTATTTAGAATGATTTTAATTATCATTTTTTGCGTTACAAATAATTAATGTGACAATTGAAACAGCCCCCCCAAACAATTATGCCGTACTGCAGAATTGATTTCACCAGAGCATGATATATCATTTTTAAGTGTTTGGAAGACTTTTATTGATTGGAAGACCCTTATAAAAAACAAAAAAAAAAAAACAAAAAAAACCAGCTGATTGTGGTGACAAACCATATGACTGCAAGCATCTGACTTGTAGACAGGCAACACTTTTAACAGTTTTTTAGACTATTTTTATCTAGTCTTCTAGTAGACTAGTTTAGAATTCTCTTGACCAATTTTCTTTTTTATCAACACAAGATCAGTCCTCTCGATTGTTTGCTATTCTAATCGTAAACAGATCCCATATCCCGGTCATTCCCACACATGGTTTGCTCATTCTATTTACATGATCAGATATCGTTAACAGTGACAAGTTTTATCTTTATTCCTGCCTCTTACTTTCACTCTTTCTCAGTTTCTCTCTGTTTTGCTCTCACTTTCTTTCATTTTACCACTCTTTCTTACTCTTCTTTCTCCCTCTCAAACTTCTACCACTCTCACTATCTTTATTTCACTTTTTCTCTCTCTGACTCTTTCTCACTCACTTTCTCACACTCTCTCCCTTTCAATTTTTGTCTCACATTAACACTCACTCTCTCTTTCTCTCTTACTTATACACTCACTTTAGTACTCTCTCTTTTAGCTCTCTCACACTTCTCTCTCTCTATCTTTCTGTTTTTCACTCACTTTCTCTTACTTTATCTCTCTCTTTCTTATTCTTATCTCAATCTTATTTAACCACTCACACTATCACTCTTTCTCTCTCCCTCTATATTTCTACCTCCCACACCTCCCCACACTCCCTCAATCGCCGAATCTCTCCTCTTTTATTCTCTCTCTCTCTCTCTCTGTATCTCTCTCCTTGTTTCTTTCGATCTCTTTTTCTCTCTTACTGTTCCCTTTCAATCACCTCCTTTTCACACTATCAGCACTGTCACTCTTGCTCTCTCTCTTCCAGTATCTCTGTCACTCCCGCTCTCTCTCGCTCCTTTCTTTCTCTTGCTCTATTTCTCTCTCCCTTACTCTCCCTCACTCACTCAGTATCTCTCTCTCTCTCTTACTCTCCTCTTTCTATCACCTCCCACTCACACCATCTCTGTTACTCGCTCACACCCCCCCCCCCCCCACGAACTGAATCTCTTCTATCTCTCTCGCACACAGACACACTCTCTTTTAATCTTTATCACTTCCTCTTACTCTATTTCTTACTCTCCTCTCTCAATTTCCTTCTCTTCCTCTCTCTCAATTTTCTTGTTTTCCATTCTCTCTCTCTCTCTCTCTCTCTCTCACCCCTCTCACACGCCCAAACTCAAACACATACGCTATTTATTTATTTTACACTCATTTCATCACTTTCTCTTGCCCTAATTTCTTACTGTTCTCTCTCAATTTCCTTCTCTTCTTTACTCTATTTCCTTCCAACTCTAACTATTTTTCTCCCTCGCTCTCTCTCTCTGTGTTACTCTCTCTGCATTCTGTCACTCTTCTACACTCACTTTACCACTTTTTCTTGCCCTATTTCTTACTGTTCTCTCTCAATTTCCTTCTCTTCTTTACTCTATAACCTCCCAACTCTAACTCTATTTTTCTCCCTCTCACCCTCTCTCAGTATATCACTCTCTCCCTCACTCTCACTATTTATCTCTCTCCCTTCATTGCCTACTTACAAACCACCAACAATCAGTGTTCCAGTCCCACTTGGCTTTGAACCAATAAAAAAGCGTCTCGCATTTCAGCCACAGCAATCTGTTATGCTGGCCGACTGGACTGTGGATATCCAGAAAACTCGCTTGGAAAATGAAATCCAGACTTTTTTCGATTATTATGTAAACTTGTGTGAGACCCTCAAACGAGCATCTCGTTATAGTGCATGCAGGTTAGCCTCCACATATCACACAGAACTCTAGAATACATTCAATTTGTAAAGAGAAAATTCGTGCCACAAAATAATCAGAGCAGTCTTTGTAAGGTCCAGTAAGAACCACTGACCATGTGAGCAATTTATTGTGGAGTACTGGTTTACCCGTGCTTTGTAACGGGATGTTTAATTTAAACATGTGATATATGGATTTCAACCGCCAATGCAAATACAATTCAAAAAAGGAAATTAGAAGCTACATTATTGATAAGGAACAAATGTGTTGACTAGCTTATTTGCATCATAGTGACGTATCATGTATTTTTTTTTTTTTTTTTTGAGGATGAAGCCCACATAGGTCTGAGACCTGTGCGTGGGTAATGAGTTGGATGATGGTGATTTATGAGTTGGACCTACAGTTTTAGGTGGGTTCCGAACCACCGGGAAGTGATTTTCAGCAGAGAACAGTGTCTTTTTTGCTGGCCAATCTAATCGGTCACCGTTACAAACAGGACCTACGAGAACGCAGCTTATCTATCTGATTGAACAGATACCTGCTACGGCTCGCGGCTATTAGCTTTTTTATGAGCTTCCTGCATCACATTTTTAAACAGTAATGTTATAAGTGCAACTTTAACATTAATTTTGAAAAATCTGAAAGTATATTGTTTGCTTAATAGTGACGTATCATGTATCAGCTGTTCTATGAATTTCCTGTATCTAAATAAATCATTTTAAAACAGTATGCTAAAAGTGAAATTTTAACATTTGTTTTGAAAAGTCCGAATGGAAAATCCAAAATCAGACTTCGCGGTACACTGAAACAAGTTTAGAAGATTTGTTCCAAATTTAGTGTTGCAAATCGTTGCACTTTTTGTGAAATTTGTAAGATTGACACATGTACAAGCACCCCTACTCCCTCGTATTATATAGGTTTCTTCTTCCATTACAAACTGTACTTTCTGATTGAACTGACTGCAATGTCGTGAATTATTTTTAAAAAAATATTGTGATTCCAGTAAAACAGACCAATTAATTAAACTGACAGCACTGTCCTGACTAATTTAACAAGTTTCAATTATTGTGGTCAGTAAAAAGGATCAATACATTTTAAAATCTGTGATGTTCACCGTGACGAAATACTTGATGAGCGATCTAATATCAAGATGGAGACTGTTCGGTTAGTGAGTAAATATTATAATTTATATTGATAGTTGAGCTACAAACCCGTTGGCCCTCATTGAAGGGGTGAACGATTTGATCGGTCAGCAAAAAAATACTGTGTTCTCTGCTGTGAAATCACTTCCCGGTGGTTCGGAACCCACCTAAAGTTGAAGAGACAGGAGGAGAAGGAGAGGAAGAAAGAAAAAGGAAAACAAGTAGAAGTGGGATGAGAAGGAATGTTCATTTAATTTGTAAATAGGTTATGTCAGGTTACACACAGATTTGATTGAATAAGGTGGTTCGGAACCCACTTTAAATAGTCGGTCCTCCATGTTTCCCATAACATGGCTCAAAACGGCGAGGTGGAACTACTCGTAAGGGTCTCTCCACCAATAGAAGCTTATTATTAGGAGTGGCCGTAGCCGAGTGGGTTAAGTGCTGGTTTGCTAGACCAAAGGTCCCGGGTTCGATTCCAGTTCTGACCGAAAGTTTTTACCTCGGGCCACTCCCGTGTTTCGGAGGACACGTTAAGCTGTCGGTCCCGGCTGCCTAAAAACAGTCGTTAAGTCACGTCAGAGGCCCTGAACTTATTCAGGTGCGACCTGATAACTCTGACACCAGACCTGAGCCAGCCAGGTCACACGATATTATTATTATTATTATTATTATTATTATTATTATTATTATTATTATTATTATTATTATTATTATTATTATTATTATTATTATTATTATTATTATTATTATTTTGGTTTTGTTCTTGTAACGGATAAGTAAATTAATAACAGTACTACTTCGGTCACTCATACGTGAACAGACTCGTGAGCTCGTTACTACATTAGATTCATCTCGTTTAAATTGAAAATATCTTTTCCCGTGAGATCTGATTGAAATGGACTTCATGTTAGTAGATGATAGAGGCGACTATTATTAAGCTTTTGTGTCGTAAACAATTGAAATGCAATTAAAACAGAAGTGAAAACAGAGAGCACTGAAAATAAATCGGACACTTTGGGTTTGCGGGTGGAGGAGGAGGAGGGGGTCGAAAACAAAGTTGGGAAATCGATAGAAAATAGGGAAAGCGTTGGGGGAAAGCGTTGCATTCAATCGGACCCAATTAACTTCGGGAATGTCGGAAATCGTTTTGGTCAGTGTGGAAGAGATACAGTGACAAAGATAGGGGAGAGAGAGACAGAGTGACACAGAGAGGGAGTGAGTGAAAGTGATAGAGTGTATGTGTGTGTGTGTGAGAGAGAGAGAGTAAGAGTGAGTGTCAGATATTCAGATTCAGATAGATCTATTTGAGTAAAAGTACAATTTATATGACTACTGACTATAACCTTACAATGAATTATATCACTTACATTCATGCAAAGATTGATAGAAAAAAAGGAATGAATAATTAGACGAAATTATCGCAACCACATTTAATAAAAAATATTGAGAAACTAGTTTCGGATGTTATACAATTATCAATCTCAATCAAACTAAAACTAAAGTACAGAGAAGCTTAATAAAAACTGAACATGGAATGATACTATTGGCTAAGCGAGAAAGAGGCTGACCTTCATCGAAGTTTGTGATTGGCTGACAAGTCACGCCCCCTGGTGGGAGGAGTAACAAGCAAAAGTACGAGTCAAATCAATAACTAAAAGCTATGAACATCTAGGAAGCAAAAAATAAGAAAAATACGTAATAAAGCTAGAATTGAATCAAATTAAAACTGAAAATTAGAAGCTCACTGAAATGCAGTTAAGGTCAACCGAGAAATACACGAAATACGCAAAAAAAGAAAAAAGGAAGTGATGGTGAGGGGGGTATGTATAAGAGAATGTGGTAAAGAGGGGTTGAGAGGAAAGTAAGAAAGAGATGGAGATACGTTAGAGGTGGGGGTGAGAAGTGGAAAAAGGAAGAAATATATAGGGTGTTACACATAGATACCAATACTTGGTGTGCTTGTTGTACACACATTAAGTGGTAAAGAAGAGACATACAATCATTGGTCCGGAAATGCTCCGATACAAAGTTAATGATGGCGGAAGTTAGCAAATCCCATCACTTCACACATTTAGAAATTTCTAGTGACTTTATTTCAGTTGTAATTTGATCAGGTTCTATGTAAAGTAAGCTGGGAAAGTAAATAAAACAAGTAAGAAGTTTTCAACTACATTAATTTCGAAGATATTCAATGAAATATAATTATACAAAAATGGCCCAAACAACATTTTTTTTCAAGTTTAAAGTTAATAAACTGTGTTAATTGTACAGCGTGAATGCCACCATTCGGTAGCATGTGTTTTATTTTACGGTGGTATTTATTATCAAATTTTTTACTACAGTAATTTCAAAGATATTCAACAAAATCCATGAAATAATGGCACAAAAAAGGGTTTTACAAGTTTGAATTTAATCAACTTGGTTAATTGTACAGCGTGAATGCCACTATTCAACAGCATGTGTTTCATTTTGCGGTGGCATT
Organism: Conomelus anceps; assembly: GCA_948455865.1. NCBI lineage: Eukaryota > Metazoa > Arthropoda > Insecta > Hemiptera > Delphacidae > Conomelus > Conomelus anceps. The sequence goes on along the minus strand of OX418227.1, from coordinate 17,994,071 downwards.
TATTATCGAGTATGGGATGCTCACTTTGCTAACATCAAAATTAAATGATCTCTTATCAAATCTTAATAATTACATTCCTAATTTCGTCAAATCTGCTCTAGTTTATTGCCCGCCCTTGTATACAGTACAGGAAGCTGTTCTAGTTTATTGACATATACGGCCATTAGGCAGTCTTACATGCATAGGCTTGCAAAGATACAACAAAGAGACAAAATTATCAATGACTTATGGCGTTTCTTAAAACTTGGCATAAACATATTCAAAGGTAAGGCGCTTGCCCGATTTTTTCTTTAGAGATAGAGTAATATGATGAGTAGGAGGAAGAGAAGGGGAAGAGTGAGAAGGTGGAGGAGAAAAAGAGTAGGTGAAGGGGATGGACGAGTAGGAGAAGGAAGAGGAGGATGAGGAGAAGGAGTAGGAGAACGAGGAGTATGGAAAGGTCCTTATGGTACAGGGCGGAAAATGCATTTCCTTTTTCCTCGTGCAGTGGAAAGCCGTGGAAAATTTGTCGTCACGAGGGTATATAATCAGCGTAAAAGAGAATATTGTAATTATACAGCGACTTTGTAGGGCCGTTTCTTTCTTTCTAAGAATAAAAATGGGTCACAGAGAAATTTTTTCCTCGAGAAAAACCATTAAGGCCTAGTAGTGTTTCTCTGTTAGCAAGTCGCCTGAATGGGGGAACCCATTAATTATGTTGTAAGATGGAAGAAAAGTGGGGGAGTGAAGTCTCTCTGGTGCTCTATCTTTCTCTTTCTCTAGTGAATATACGTATTCAACATAGAACAAGATTTCTTTTGAAGTCTTTTTCTAACACATTCATCAGACCTTTCTCGTTTTTCAACCATTCTACCAAATAAACAAAGATCGCACTTCTGTCTTTTTATTTCAAGAGTCAAGTGAGAAATGTAGGAAAAGATTGTTGAAAGAAATTTCTGGAATATTCCTTCTAAAAACACTTCAAAATATGAGCCTTTTTGGGTGCATGGAAAGTCAGTAGTGGAAAAGTGTCATCAGTATTTTCCTATAATTGAAGAAATATAAATGGTTGCAGTTCCGTATTTACCCCTTCGTATTTACAATCGAGTGAAAATGTCGATAACAAAATAATCGATATGTGTACTAAACGCAAGGATAAACATGACTTTTCTCTCATATCGACTATCGACGGGTAGTCGATCTCGATGAATACCGTTACATTTCGTGGATACGAATGCTCTGTATCGGTCACTGCCCTCAGAAGAAGAAAATTACTGTTATAAATGTGTGTTTTGATTAATAAGTATAGTTATTTTTGGTGAAATTCGATATGTTCATTTATTCTACATTTGAAACTTCTGTCGGCCGAAAACACAGAATTTCACCTAAATTTGGAAAACCCAAAAAGGAGATTCAAATTTTGCAGAGAATCTCATTAATAATGGGCACAAGTTCAAGGCTGAAGAAAATGTTGAATTTCTGCATTTGATTGGCAAAGTTGGAGAATTGAACATTTTAGAATATAACTTTGGACATAACTAGGTTGGGAAAAAACGATTCCAATACTTGTTTAAATGACCAAATTTATTTTAACCAATTCAATACAGCTAACTTGTTTTCATCAGAATTCTAGCCTTCATTTAAAAAATAGTTCTTTCGTGTATTTCTCGGTTGACTTTGACTGCATTTCAGTGAGTCTCTAATTTTTAGTTTTAATTTGACTAAATTTTGGCTTTATTACGTATTTTTCTTCTTTGTTGCTTCCTAGAAGTTCACAGTTTTTAGTTATTGATTTGACTCCAATTTTTGCTTGTTACTCCTCCCACCAGGGGGCGTGACTTGTCAGCCAATCACAACCTTTGATGAAGGTCTCGCTCTTTCTCATTTAGTCAATAGTATCATTCCATATTCAATAGTATTATCCCATATTAAGCTTCTCTGTACTTCAGTTTTAGTTTGATTGAGATTGATAATGGTATAACAACCGAAACTAGTTTCTCAATATTTTTTAATAAATGTGATTGTGTCAATTTCGTCTAATTATTCATTATGGATACCTTCCACAATATTACCTTCGCCACTGCAAAGAAAGTAATAAGTACGGTTATATTTGAAGTAAATCGGCGTTCTCGAACGGTAGTGTAGTCGGACCTTCATGAATCCCGTTATATTTCGTGAATATGAAGACCATCGGTCGCTGCCCTCAACAGACGAAAAGTACCGTTATAAATGCGAGTTTTTGATTGAAAAGTACTGTTATATTTGAAGAAATACGGCGTTTTCTATCGGTAATGTAGTCGGACCTCGATGAATCCCGTTACATTTCGTGGGTACGAATGCTCTGCATCGGTCACTGCCCTCAGTAGTCGAGAAGTACCGTTATGAATGCGAGTATTTGATTGAAAAGTACTGTTATATTTGAAGAAATTCGGATTTTTCGACAGGTAGTGTAGTCGGACCTCGTTGATCACCGTTACATTTCGTGGATACGAATGCTCTGCATCGGTCACTGCCCTCAGAAATCGAAAAGTACCGTTATAAATGCGAGTATTTGATTGAAAAGTACTGTTATATTTGAAGAAATTCGGCTTTTTCGACAGGTAGTGTAGTCGGACCTCGTTGATCACCGTTACATTTCGTGGGTACGAATGCTCTGCATCGGTCACTGCCCTCAGAAATCGAAAAGTACCGTTATAAATGCGAGTATTTGATTGAAAAGTACTGTTATATTTGAAGAAATTCGGCTTTTTCGACAGGTAGTGTAGTCGGACCTCGTTGATCACCGTTACATTCGGTGGATACGAATGCTCTGCATCGGTCACTGCCCTCAGAAATCGAAAAGTACCGTTATAAATGCGAGTATTTGATTGAAAAGTACTGTTATATTTGAAGAAATTCGGCTTTTTCGACAGGTAGTGTAGTCGGACCTCGTTGATCACCGTTACATTTCGTGGGTACGAATGCTCTGCATCGGTCACTGCCCTCAGAAATCGAAAAGTACCGTTATAAATGCGAGTATTTGATTGAAAAGTAATGTTATATTTGAAGAAATTCGGCTTTTTCGACAGGTAGTGTAGTCGGACATCGTTGATCACCGTTACATTTCGTGGATACGAATGCTCTGCATCGGTCACTGCCCTCAGAAATCGAAAAGTACCGTTATAAATGCGAGTATTTGATTGAAAAGTACTGTTATATTTGAAGAAATTCGGCTTTTTCGACAGGTAGTGTAGTCGGACATCGTTGATCACCGTTACATTTCGTGGATACGAATGCTCTGCATCGGTCACTGCCCTCAGAAGTCGAAATGAACCGTTATTTATGAGAGTTTTTGATGAAAAAGTACTGTCATATTTGAAGAAATTTGGCGTTTTCAGCCGGTAGTGTAGTCGGACATCGATGAATACCGTTACATTTTGTGTATACGAATGCTCTGCATCGGTCACTGCCCTTAGAAGAAGAGATGGGTCGTACTAGGTTTTTCTAATACTAAGTATTCCGAGTACGAGTACGTTCTAATACCTATTCCAAATACCTGTTCCAAAATACTAGGTAGTATTTTATATTAGCCAGTTTGCCAGAGTAGACGTACAAGAGTACAAGAGAGTATCGTACTGCGGTACTGGTACTGTTTATCACGTTAAATACAGCACGAATCTTTATTACTCGTGTTAAATACAGCAGGAATCTAATTATTGAGTTGCTCTCAAATGTGCTGTAGCGAAATGAGACGCGGACGGCAAGACCTTGAGACGCTTGAGTAACAAAATACTTTTTAGTACCCGTATACTCAAGTACTGAAGAAGTATTTATACTGGAAAAGTACGCGCGTACGCCATTCGCAACCAAAGACAATGTAGACGCATGCGCCTTCAATCGAGTATAGTGAATAGAGAGAGAGCGCTAGAGTGAGCGAGAAAGAATGAGTGAGTAGTTGAATAGTTCTATAACGAGAAATGAGCTATTAATAGCTACTGTACAACTGCAAATTACAAAGCTCCACTCCCACTCCGTAAATTGGAGTGGGGACTTGAAGTCGCGTAGTTTACTAGTGTCTAGAAATACTCACAGATATCTGAGTATTTTGTTCTTCGAATACTAGGTGCTAGTCCGTACGTTCAAATACTCAGTAAAAATACCTGTTCCAGTAAATACGCCTCATCTCTACTTAGAAGTCGAAAGGAACCGTTATAAATCCGAGTTTTTTATCGAAAAGTATAGTTATTTTTTGAGAAATTCGGCGTTTTCGGCCGACACTGTAGTTGGAGCCTTATGAATCATTTTATATGCAATGGTTAGGAATGATCTGAATTTGAAGCTTTCATTAGAATGGAATAGTGGGGGGAGTTGGTGGGATAAGGATTTGGTGTAGGAGAAGGTAAAAAAGAAGTATTTTGAAATAGGATGTAACTAGTTAATTTTTTTGAGGATTTTTCACAGGCCTCAGAATCGCGTGTGGCTAATAAGTTGGACAATGTTGAATGATAAGTTGAAACTAAACTTCGGTGGGTTGCGAACCACCGGGAAGTGATTCTACAGCAGAAATGGGTTTCTGATGGACAAATTGAATATTTGTGTAAAATTTTGATCATTTATAAAACCGTTGAACGTCTTTTCTGTGATGTCTTAATAGTCTTTTAAGTTTTTTGAATTTTGTAGAGAAAGACTTTCAAAGTTTGGGCGGGCATTCTTTTGTAATCATCTGGTGGATTGGAATACACATAGAATCTACATAATTACATTCTGGTATACATCGTAGGTGGAGTATACAATCCGGTGGATTGGAATACACATAGAATCTACATAATTACATTCTGGTATACATCGTAGGTGGAGTATACATTCGAATCATAATAATAGATCATAATTGCTAACCATGAAACCTTAGCTCCATTAATTTGTAGAGCATATATGAGATGCTATGCTTGGAATTTACATGCAATAATTATTATAGGACGGAAACTGTGAGACCTAGGCTATGTAACAGGATATAATATCTTGATATCAGCAGATGATACCAGACATTCTCTATCTCAGTCTTACATCTCAGACTATACCTACGGCTAAACTGCTGACGTAGTGAAATTTTAGGAGCTCAGGAACACAAAAACCAGCATGTTTATTCTACTTTTTCGGGCGCTGTTTCTTATTGACTGAGCGTAGTGAGGTCTTTGTTTCATGTCTGTCATTTTGAATTGTGTGTTTGTAACGCATTTTCGGCTAAAGCCATGGATAAAGATCTATGACATTTTGCATGGATGTTGCTTTTTGGATTGTGCAGCGATGCATGTGTCAGTATTTTTCAAAATTTGCTTGCATTCAAGGATATTCAGAAGAAAAAAACGGAAAGGCACTCACGCCAGCTTCTAAAGGAAGCAGATGATTTCAAAATAAGCTTTGCTATCATAATATGGGGTCAGAATCAGATTTAAAATACCTAATATTCAACTGGTCGAACTTCATCTAGGCTAATTTACTCATAATAATTTGTTTGAGAATTAAAAAAATGATCTCTTACTAGTGAAATTATTACTGCCTAGATAATAATCTACCATTCTATAAATTCATTAATCAGAAACATGAAAGGAGTTTGAACATGAAATTATCTTCTTAAGGTGATCTAACATCTTTGAAAGAGTTGACATGCTTTTAGGAAGAAGATATTGTTAAATGGCCTTTGAAAGAAAATATTTTTAAATGCTCTTAGGAAGAGAATTGCTATAATTTCTAAAGTTATGATTGGTCGAGCCGAAAAGTAAAAGAATCAAGTTAAACCCTTTGAGAAGTAGACCTTTCAACGAGTAAAAAGGGAATAAAATGCCTATTGTAGCTCCTCCCACCAGTAGGCATGACTTGTTATGAACTTCAGCCAATCACAGACCCTTAATGAGGGTCAGCATATCAGGACCTTTCTATATGTTCACGGTTTTGGGTTCTTGATTTTGACACTTATGACGATTTTTGACACTCTTTAGACGATTTCGACACGAATGCTTGTTGCTCGTCCCACCAGTGGGCGTGACTTGTTATGAACTTCAGCCAATCACAGACCCTTAATGAGGGTCAGCATATCAGGACCTTTCTATATGTTCACGGTTTTGGGTTCTTGATTTTGACACTTATGACGATTTTTGACACTCTTTAGACGATTTTGACACGAATGCTTGTTGCTCGTCCCACCAGTGGGCGTGACTTGTTATGAACTTCAGCCAATCACAGACCCTTAATGAGGGTCAGCATATCAGGACCTTTCTATATGTTCACGGTTTTGGGTTCTTGATTTTGACACTTATGACGATTTTTGACACTCTTTAGACGATTTTGACACGAATGCTTGTTGCTCGTCCCACCAGTGGGTGTGACTTGTTATGAACTTCAGCCAATCACAGACCCTTAATGAGGGTCAGCATATCAGGACCTTTCTATATGTTCACGGTTTTGGGTTCTTGATTTTGACACTTATGACGATTTTTGACACTCTTTAGACGATTTCGACACGAATGCTTGTTGCTCGTCCCACCAGTGGGCATGACTTGTTATGAACTTCAGCCAATCACAGACCCTTAATGAGGGTCAGCATATCAAGACCTTTCTATATGTTCACGGTTTTGGGTTCTTGATTTTGACACTTATGACGATTTTTGACACTCTTTAGACGATTTCGACACGAATGCTTGTTGCTCGTCCCACCAGTGGGCGTGACTTGTTATGAACTTCAGCCAATCACAGACCCTTAATGAGGGTCAGCATATCAGGACCTTTCTATATGTTCACGGTTTTGGGTTCTTGATTTTGACACTTATGACGATTTTTGACACTCTTTAGACGATTTTGACACGAATGCTTGTTGCTCGTCCCACCAGTGGGCGTGACTTGTTATGAACTTCAGCCAATCACAGACCCTTAATGAGGGTCAGCATATCAGGACCTTTCTATATGTTCACGGTTTTGGGTTCTTGATTTTGACACTTATGACGATTTTTGACACTCTTTAGACGATTTTGACACGAATGCTTGTTGCTCGTCCCACCAGTGGGCGTGACTTGTTATGAACTTCAGCCAATCACAGACCCTTAATGAGGGTCAGCATATCAGGACCTTTCTATATGTTCACGGTTTTGGGTTCTTGATTTTGACACTTATGACGATTTTTGACACTCTTTAGACGATTTTGACACGAACGCTTGTTGCTCGTCCCACCAGTGGGCGTGACTTGTTATGAACTTCAGCCAATCACAGACCCTTAATGAGGGTCAGCATATCAGGACCTTTCTATATGTTCACGGTTTTGGGTTCTTGATTTTGACACTTATGACGATTTTTGACACTCTTTAGACGATTTTGACACGAATGCTTGTTGCTCGTCCCACCAGTGGGCGTGACTTGTTATGAACTTCAGCCAATCACAGACCCTTAATGAGGGTCAGCATATCAGGACCTTTCTATATGTTCACGGTTTTGGGTTCTTGATTTTGACACTTATGACGATTTTTGACACTCTTCAGACGATTTCGACACGAATGCTTGTTGCTCGTCCCACCAGTGGGCGTGACTTGTTATGAACTTCAGCCAATCACAGACCCTTAATGAGGGTCAGCATATCAAGACCTTTCTATATGTTCACGGTTTTGGGTTCTTGATTTTGACACTTATGATGATTTTTGACACTCTTTAGACGATTTTGACACGAATGCTTGTTGCTCGTCCCACCAGTGGGCGTGACTTGTTATGAACTTCAGCCAATCACAGACCCTTAATGAGGGTCAGCATATCAGGACCTTTCTATATGTTCACGGTTTTGGGTTCTTGATTTTGACACTTATGACGATTTTTGACACTCTTTAGACGATTTTGACACGAATGCTTGTTGCTCGTCCCACCAGTGGGCGTGACTTGTTATGAACTTCAGCCAATCACAGACCCTTAATGAGGGTCAGCATATCAGGACCTTTCTATATGTTCACGGTTTTGGGTTCTTGATTTTGACACTTATGACGATTTTGGCACTCTTTAGTCGATTTTGACACGAACGCTTGTTGCTCGTCCCACCAGTGGGCGTGACTTGTTATGAACTTCAGCCAATCACAGACCCTTAATGAGGGTCAGCATATCAGGACCTTTCTATATGTTCACGGTTTTGGGTTCTTGATTTTGACACTTATGACGATTTTTGACACTCTTTAGACGATTTTGACACGAATGCTTGTTGCTCGTACCACCAGTGGGCGTGACTTGTTATGAACTTCAGCCAATCACAGACCCTTAATGAGGGTCAGCATATCAGGACCTTTCTATATGTTCACGGTTTTGGGTTCTTGATTTTGACACTTATGACGATTTTTGACACTCTTTAGACGATTTCGACACGAATGCTTGTTGCTCGTCCCACCAGTGGGCATGACTTGTTATGAACTTCAGCCAATCACAGACCCTCAATGAAGGTCAGCATATGAGGAACTTTCTCACTCAGCCAATAGTATCATTCCATGTTAAGTATAATATTAAGCTACTCTGTACTTTAGTTTTAGTTTGTTTGAGATTTATAATGGTGTAACAACCGAAACAAGTATCACACTATTTTCAATAAATGTTGTTGTGATGTTTGAGATTTATAATGGTGTAACAACCGAAACAAGTATCACACTATTTTCAATAAATGTTGTTGTGACAACTTCAAGTCTTATTATTCATTATGGATATCTTCCACAGTATTACCTTCGTCTCTACAAATAATATTATGAATGGTATACCTATAGTTTTAGGTGGGTTTGGAACCACTTGCTTTAAAGGACTAAAAATTCTTTGAATACTGTTTCTGTTCTAGTTCTGTTTCAGCTTAAACAGAACTATTAATAAAATATTAATATCTTATTAATATTGTATTCATTCTATTTTCTTTCATAATATGAATTTTTTGTAGAATTGAATTCTTAAATTCTTTCATCAATTTTTTCGTAGTTTCTGTAATTTAACTAGTATGTAATCTTCACTATACCATTATTTTATTATTCCATTTTCCCTTCACTTTGAAAGAAATGAATTAACTGGCTTTAAATTGAAATAATTCATTTCATCCAACTTTCACGAGGTCTTATTTCAATTCCAATTTGACTTTAATTTATTTGATCCATATATTTGCCAATTAAAACAATAACAAAGCTTTCTTCTATGGTATGCAATAATTTTATTACCAATCTACTACTGATAAGGATTTGACATTGATTTCCTGTTCAAAAGTTTGTCTCTAATAAATTCATGGCAATTTGACGTCTAACGTTTAACTTGTGATAGCCTTTTGACTTTTAACCTCTTTAACCGCATATGCATTTATCTATCTTCTTATTTAATAAATTAACATTTATTATAATAATACAAGTACGCTTCACCGGGTTTAACATTACATTATAGAAATAAATGAGATCTTTTTTATTCGGTCACTAACATTGAGATCGTAACATCATTCAAAAATTAAATTTTGGCTTTTCAACTTGAAAAAGTTTTAAAAATACAAGGGTTTTGATCCTACTCTGATAATCAAAATTGGTTGTAAACTTCTAGAATTTTTTAATTCTCAACCCCAGTTGTTTTTAAAATTACAAATTTACTAGTAGTTTTTTTTTGAGGATGAAACCCACTCAGGTCTAAGACCTGAGCGTGGGTAATGAGTTGGATGATTGTGATTCATGAGCTGAACCTACAGTTTTAGGTGGGTACCGAACCACCGGGACGTGATTTTACAGCAGAGAACAGTGTCTTTTTTGCTTGCCAATTTAATCGGTGACCCTTACGAGTGCCCAGGAGAACGCATCGATCTCTATACTACTACAACGTTGTAGTAGTATAGATATCGATGGGAGAACGGAGCTTATCTCTATCTGATTGAACAGATACCTGCTACGGCTCACGGCTATCACTCCCCAAGGTTACTATACAGAAACTTCTGTATAGGAACCTTGATCACTCCCCACTGTTCTGTGAACAGTAGACCTCACGCCCAAAAATAAGGGTGCTTGCACACAGCTACATACTTGATGTACTCAATGATGATCTCCATCGCAAAATTGAATACAATCATCAGACCACCCTTGATTCAGTTTGCGTAGTTTCGATTTTCCAGGCAGCTGATTGCTCAAATCAGATAAGATTTCACATGGCTGATGAATGGTTTTATATAACAGTGTTAGTTTATTTTGTGTAATATAATTACTTAGTAATGTTACGGATTCTAATGGCTAAAATAAGGCTGACAACACTAAAGTTCACACTTGCACTTTATTTACACAAATTAGTCTATTTACACACACTAATTGTAAGTTCAATTAATAAAGAAAAACAGATCAACAAATGACAAAGTAATACTTATTTTCAGTAATTATTTACAAGAATTAATAAATAATTATTACAGGCTGATCAATAATAAAAGGAACAATAGTCCAATAAACTGTAGAATAATGTAGAAAGAAATGATAAGAAGAGCAACTAATCACTTACAAAACACAGTTCAATTCGTTATTTGTCAGTCCCAAATAATATCACTTAACACTATTAGTAAGCTGCACAAACAGTAAACGCTTTTCTCTGCACTTGACACTGTAATCAAGCGCTGTTCACTTCACTGGAACTGGATTGTCTCTCTCACGAGATCTGTAACACAATCTGTCACGCAGGTTTGTAAACTAACTATCACGTATGCTTTTGTAAGACTCAACTCAATGGTTCACATGAGCTCCTTTATATACAAGATAGTTGTCATAATTCCAAGAAGTAGCAGCTTCTAGATGAATCAAGGTTGCTGTAGAGGGCCACAGAATATAGACCTCGATTGTTCAGGAAGTCTGAAGAAATCTCGAGAAATTCAATTGAGTGAGAGAGTTGCACACTTGAAGAATAAGAGTGACAAAGACATGTGAAGAGCAAGAGAACAAAGATTGGATGTCAAGTCACGTCCGACTAAGAAAACAATGGAACAATCTACATAGTGCAAGTGCGTAAATAACTGCTCCATTCGCTTTTGTAACAGTAATTACTTATCACGTGGCTAATCCCAGTCGGTCTTTGTTACTGCTTGGAGAGATACGGATGCATCAACCTTTCTCTATACTAACCTTGGAAGTGAGCCTTTTTTTTTTTTTTTTTTTTGAACGGTTCTGAATCCGATTTGCTTTCAGCAGTGAGATACAACAGTACGGTAGTTTCTTCTCAATTATTGTACTTTGTATCCCTTATATTTGCAAATTTATGCTAATCTTTTTTCATTACTCGCCTCTTCTGAGAGTTGAAAGCTTTATCGAGATCTAAAAACATCAAACGAAACTGTTAATTGAATTATCCTCTGCTTTTTCTCCTTTCCCTTATTATAAGCATCTTCTTCCTCTTCCATTTGTTCTCTTCTATATCCTGCTCTATAATCTTCAATAATTGAATTCGGTGTTATAAAAAGTCATGAGTTGCAATTTGAGACAATTTGTCATAAGGATAACGCTAATTTTTTCAAAATTTTCTGTATGACAAGAATTCCTAAAAAAACAGTTGTTCACGATAAAAAGGGCCCTACTATAATTTTATTCTATCTCTAAATGTCTACTATAGTATCTATGTGATGTTGAAAGTTTTGCTTTTAACTACTCATATGCTAAATTTGTAAATCTACATGAAGAAGAAGCTTTGGAGATTAACTAGGTTGGTAAAAAACGATTCCAATACTAGTTTAAATGACCAAATTTATTTCAACCAATTCAATACAACTAAGTTGGTTTCTTCATAATTCCAGCCTACATTTAAAAACGGTTCTTTCGTGTATTTTTCGGTTAACATTGACTGCATTTTAGTGAGCTTCTATTTTTTCAGTTTTAATTTGATTCAATTCTGGCCTAATTGTGTATTTTTCTTCTTTGTTGCTTTCTAGATGTTCACAGTTTTTAGTTATTGATTTGACTCGTATTTTTGCTTGTTACTCCTCCCACCAGGGGGCGTGACTTGTCAGCCAATCACAACCTTCGATGAATGTCAGCCTCTTTCTCGCTTAGCCAATAGTATCATTCCATGTTTTATATATATTTAGCTCCTCTGTACTGTAGTTTTAGTTTGATTGAGATTGTTAATGGTGTAACAACCGAAACTAGTTTCTCAATATTTTTTAATAAATGTGTTATGACAATTTAATCTTATTATTCCTTATGGATACCTTCCACAATATCACCTTCGCCACTACAAAGAAAACTATACAAGGAAGGTAATTTCCAAGTACGAGCTTTTTTATAAAAAAAAATCCTTTTGCAATAGAGTATCTCTATGATTTGAAGGGTTTCAATCCTGTGTACGTTCTGTTCTCTTCACTTGCACAAATATGGAGGCATATCGTGACTGAACTAAACAGTAGTTTGTTGGAAATATCAGGGTGTGGTCAAATTTGCTATCTACCTTCTCTCTCTTTCCCCCAACCTATTATCTTTTTTGTCTCTCTCACCTCTCAATCACTCTTTTTCACGCTCTCCCTCTCATGTACTCAAACACACTCTCCATCTCATACCTCCTTTTTGCCACTAATCTGTGTCTCTGTCATACTCATTTAAACTATCAATCTACCTTCCTCGTCACTCTTACACATTTTTCATATCTTATCTTTCTGTTTCACTCTTTTGATGTACATTACAAATAATATTATGAACAAGCTTTGTTGCTTGAGTTGTACCATATACACTCTCCTTGAAAAACTATCAACATGCTCTTCTCTTATATTTTCTCTTACTTCTTCCTTCTTTTCTCTTCTTGTTTTTGTCCTAATTTTTCTCTTTTTGTTCTTGCTCTTTTTCTTCTTCTTGCTTTTATCTTTTTCCTCATCTTCTCTTTCTTTCTCCTCCTCCTCCTCCACCTCCACCACCACGTACTCCTCCACCACCACGTACTCCTCCACCTCCTCCTACTTCTACTTTTTTTTCCTTCTCCATTTTCTTCGCCTTTTTCTCCTTCTCCTTTTCCTCCTCTTTCTCCTTCTCCTTTTCTTTCTCCTCCTCCTCTTCCTACTCCTTCTTCCCCTTCTACTCTTCCCCCTCCACCGCTTCCACATTGTACTCTACTTCCTCTTTCATCTCATTCTCCTCGAACTCCTTATTCTACTCCTTGTTCTTCTTCCCATTCTGCTTCGCCTTTTTTCCTCCACATCTTTCTACTCTTCTTCCTCATTCTTACTTTTTCCTCACACATTTAATCTTTATCTTTTTTTTTTATTTCCTCCTTCTTCTCCTCCTACATCTCCTCCTCCTTCTCCTTCTCCTTACTCTCCTCCTTCTAGTTGTTATTCGTCTTCTTATTTTTCCCAATTTCTATTACCTTCTTTCTCCTCCTCCTCTTCCTACTCCTTCTTCCCCTTCTACTCTTCCCCCCTCCACCGCTTCCACATTGTACTCTACTTCCTCTTTCATCTCATTCTCCTCGAACTCCTTATTCTACTCCTTGTTCTTCTTCCCATTCTGCTTCGCCTTTTTTCCTCCACATCTTTCTACTCTTCTTCCTCATTCTTACTTTTTCCTCACACATTTAATCTTTATCCTTTTTTTATTTCCTCCTTCTCCTCCTACATCTCCTCCTCCTTCTCCTTCTCCTTACTCTCCTCCTTCTAGTTGTTATTCGTCTTCTTATTTTTCCCAATTTCTATTACCTTCTTTCTCCTCCTCCTCTTCCTACTCCTTCTTCCCCTTCTACTCTTCCCCCCTCCACCGCTTCCACATTGTACTCTACTTCCTCTTTCATCTCATTCTCCTCGAACTCCTTATTCTACTCCTTGTTCTTCTTCCCATTCTGCTTCGCCTTTTTTCCTCCACATCTTTCTACTCTTCTTCCTCATTCTTACTTTTTCCTCACACATTTAATCTTTATCCTTTTTTTATTTCCTCCTTCTCCTCCTACATCTCCTCCTCCTTCTCCTTCTCCTTACTCTCCTCCTTCTAGTTGTTATTCGTCTTCTTATTTTCCCCAATTTCTATTACCTTCTCCTTTTTATTCTCCTCCTTCTACACCACTATTCCTCTTTCTAGTTGTTCTCTTTCTTTTTTCCCCCAATTTTTATTTCCTTCTCCTTTTCATTCTCCTCCTTCTACACCACTATTCCTCTTTCTAGTTGTTCTCTTTCTTATTTCCCCCAATTTCTATTTCCTTCTCCTTTTCATTCATGTCCTTCTCATCCACATCCATCTCTCTCCACTCCTCCTAATCCTCCTCCTCCTTCCTTTTTCACTACTTCTCTCCTTCTTTTTGACCCTTTTCTCTCTGCTCTTCTTCCTCTCCTTCTCCTCCACCGTTTCCTCCTCCTCTTTCTCCCCGTTTCCTTGTTTTCCTCCACCACATTTTCCTCGTCATAAACCATCTTCTTCTTCTGCTCCTCTTTTTCCTCTGTTTCTTCTTATCTTTCTCCTTATTTCTTCCTCCTCCCCTTTCTCCTTCTTCTTCTTCTCGTCCTCCTCTTCCTTTTCTCCTCTTTCTCCTCCAGCTACTAATCCTTTTCCTTCTCTTCTTTCTTTGTCATCATTTACTCCTCCTTCTTTACCTCCTCATCCTTGTTTTCCTCCTCTTCTTTTTTCTCCATGTCTACTCCTTCTCCTTCTCTTTCTCTTCGTCCTCTTCCATCTCCTTTTTCTTTTCCTCCATCTTCTGCTTCTTCCATTTTTCCTCTTTCTTCTAACTCTCCTCATTTTCCTTATCCTCCTTATACTTCCTTTCTTTCCCCATTCTCTTCCTTTTTATTCTCTTTCTCATCCACCTCCTCCTTCCTCCTCTTCTCCCTTCTTCATCATATACTCCTCGTCCTCTTACTCCTCCTTCTCCACCCCCTTCCTCCTCCTTCTTCCCCTCCTCCTTATCCTACTCCTCCCCCCCTCCATATACCCATTCTTTCTCTCTTTCCTCTTCTCGTTATCAATTATCTCATTCAACGACTAAATAGCAACCTTGAACGTCTTGGCTGGCCTCTTCAAAAGCGTGATTTCATTCATAAAATATTTCCTTTCATAATTTACAGTTCTTGACGCTCTTATCAGCGAGGCCATGTCTCCTATTGATAATTCAGTAACACGGCTTGACTGCAAATGTTTGTTTAGAGTCCGTATTTTACTGTTATCTACCCGTACGCGTTTGCTAGTGCGTCGGCCATCTTGGAAAGATAATTTTTCCAATAAACTACTCGAGACTTTGAACTAACTGGCACCAGGTCTACTTTAATAATTATATTATGTGAATGGGGACAGTAGATAGGCTGTAAAATAGTAAACCTAGTAGTAAAGTGGATTGTAAAATTGGTTTTAAGTGATTTTCACTCGTTTATCTACCTTTTTCGCTAGATAATGCTGTCGAAATGATTTGAAATTCAAGTTGAAAATTATGGTGTGCAATGTCAAACTAAGTAGTGCAAGAAATTAAATAGAACCAAGAAAATTGTGGTCGATAATAGAAAGTTGTTACCTTAAAAAATACAGACTAATTAACAATTTTTATTATCACCCAACATGATGAACTCCGTCAATCCAAGGTCTACATCAAGTTTTCAAAGATATGCTCAGTAATTGAGTATACAAATATAAATATAATATATATATTTATATATAATATAAATATACAGTATTTGATATTTTAATAATTGTCATCAATAGTTTCTTTTTATTCAATTTTGTAAATTGTTAATATATACTATTGTTTAAGAAAGTTTAAAGTCAAGATTTCATTTTTAAGTTATTTTTTTTTCATTGCTGCTGATGCCCACATGAGTCCGAGACTTGTGCGTGGGTAATGAGGTGAATGATAACAGACTAACATAGATGTCAGACTGAGGAGCGGGATTCGAACCAGTTGTGTAAATTTTCAAATAAACTATTGTTTTAATAATGAAATAAAATAAACCCACTACCGCTGAAACTACAGCAAGTTAAAGTTGCGACGCCTCAACCAACTACGCTAAGTGACCCGCAGAGTGTTTAAAAAATGATGCAACTGATGATGTAATAATATATTGACGAATTCAACATGCACATGATTAAAATTCAATGTTTTTTTAATTCCTGGATTTCTTGTTCCACGACGAACTGCGTTGTTAATATTAACTTTTTATATGAATTCAACGACTTGCAGTCAAATATTCATTAAGAATAAATAAAATTTACTTACTCTGTAGGCCGAGCGCTTTCGAATCTTTGAGATCCGTTTTCAGAGGCTTCCTTCTTGATCATCGATGTCAGTTTTTGGTTAGAAGAATTGTGGTTTTTGTAAAATGTGATCGAAAAGTTTGTGTGATTTAAAACTTAGTTGTTCGTTGAGGATGTTTTGTTTATTGTGTGTGTTTGTATATTTCAAATTGTTCCAAGGTGTTGAGTTCGTGTCCTTTAGATTTTATGTGTAGAATGTGTAGGTTGGTACTGATGGGAGTATCTCACATCGTCTAGATTTCAGATCGTCTAGGTGCTATTTTAAAACGAATCTGGAGTATGTGAGACGGCTGGAAGTATCATGCGCTGATCGTCTCAGATCGTCTAGTATTCACATCGACTAGCGTCTCACTTCCTCTATATTTCATATCGACTAGGTACCATAGCAGCCAGGCCGGTACAGTCAGCTACCGACTAAAATAGAGCCCGCCAGCTGTAATCACACGTTCTAATTATTCCATATCGTTTCACAATGCCATTTCACTATCTGAATTCCAACGAAAAAAAATAATTTTGGTACACTTGACAAATGGTATTACGTGATCCCAACAATGCAAAAAAACATCAATTTGAAGCAGTCGTTCAGCTTTTAAAATGTTTCAAAAATTTTGAAATGTGAACTGAAAAAAAAACTCTAAAAGAGAATTTTTCCTATTTTCATGGAAAGTTTTAAAAGTGGGAAAGTTGTAGATAGAGATCTTATCTTGAGTTTATATTTCAAACTTTTATCTCTATAAGGTGAACCTTCTTCTCTTTGAATTAGGAGCAGAGTTTGCAAGTTGGATAAATAAAACTGAGCACTTAGTTCCTTTCAAGCTGTTTAACGATTTAGTTTTTCTTCTACAGTTATTCACTGTTATTCTTTCAATGTTAAATTGCTATAGTGCTATATTTACAGAGTTTCATTTTGATGTACAGTATACAACGTTTTCAATATAGGCCTACAGCAATATTTAGCTTAATTTATAACAGAAATATACAATGCCGTGGATAATTACTATCCTATAGCCTACACTGGATAAATATACTGCAAATACTTTCAATAACTTACAATAAGAATAACTATTTATGTTATAATAACTTACAATTAAGGGAAAGGCTCCGTTGAGCCTGCCTTTGGTTAGAGTCAGTTAGAGACACCACTGTTTGTATAATTTCAAATTGTTCCAAGGTGTTGAGTTCGTGTCCTTTAGATTTTATATGTAGAATGTGTAGGTTGGTAGTAATGTCAGTAAACGTGTGTCCAGTTTGAATGATATGGTCGGCAAAATTCATTTATATATATATGCGTATGGCACGTCAGCATGATAAAACACATTCAAACACAAATTTTACATGCATAAATGGTCATAGATTTACATTAAGTTGCCTGAGCCATTCACTGGCTTCAGTTGTCAAAACATTCAAATCT
This sequence comes from Conomelus anceps, assembly GCA_948455865.1. Taxonomy (NCBI): domain Eukaryota; kingdom Metazoa; phylum Arthropoda; class Insecta; order Hemiptera; family Delphacidae; genus Conomelus; species Conomelus anceps. The sequence continues at coordinate 17,976,491 of OX418227.1, read as the reverse complement.
TCAATCCCTCCATCGAATTTATGTACTGGACATTCATTAATCAGGTGTTGGGTGGTTTGAACATCATTGCCACAGTCACAGTACGGGGTGTCTATGTATCCCCACTTACACTTATTTGCTGCAGTCCTGGCACAGTCACTTCTTAGTCGGTTCAAGATGGCCCACTCCCTTCTCTCCAGGCTAAAACCGGCAACCCTTTTAAATTCATTTAAAACACATTCACAAAACACATTTTACAAAAACCACAATTCTTCTAACCAAAAAAACTGACATCGATGATCAAGAAGGACGCCTCTGAAAACGGATCTCAAAGATTCAAAAGCGCTCGGCCTACAGAGTAAGTAAATTGTATTTATTCTTAATGTATATTTGACTGCAAGTCGTTGAATTCATATAAAAAGTTTTTTTAATGTTATGGAGTTGTTTCATTTGATGTCACGTAGCTTTAAAATTGATTTTTACTAATTCTAACACATTTGTAGCAAATATCCTTTAAATTTTCTTTGTTATACTCTACTTGAAATAATCTCAATGTTTTTTGTGTTTCAAGTGAATTAGCATAAGAATTTTGTTATCAACTTTTTAATGCAAAGAGCCCTATAGGAAAATATCCCTATAGGAAATATTTCCCTATAGGAAATATTAATAGGAAATAGGAAATATTCCCTAATATTCCCTTGGTTATCCCTTCCTGTCCTTGAGCCACAAGGACCCAGGGTGCAGTTAAGAAAACAGTGAAACAACGCAGTCAGACTACAGCAAGTTAATTAGTAATAAAACTATCACTTACCAAAGGTGACTTCAATGTGGACTGTAAGTAGGTGGTAAAGTTGACGTCTTCTGGCATGAGTAGATTTCTTGAATGTATATAATTTTGAATCATATATGTATATTAATAACTGATACTTTCACGGAACGGAACGCAACACGGTACGAGGTTGACAGTCGAGGAACAAACTCGAGAGTGAAGTGAAATTGAAAGGAAGGGTGAACGGAAGGGTAGGAGGGGAGTAGGGGGGGGGGAAAGGATGATAGTTTCTTATCTCAACCAACAAGCAATAATCCGCCTGCGCTAAGAATCAACCATCTCCGCCCGCCTTGGATTGCCTCAATCCAAGAAACAAAACTCAAAAGGATTAAAAAATTAAAACACACAATGCACTGAGATAAAGGAAAAACAGGAAAAAAGGGGGGGGGGAACGTGGGGTTAAAGAGACACTAGTTTGGGAGTATTGGGGCTAGTTTCCTAACCGGCCTAACATACTCTCCTGATTTGGTTTTAACGTACGCGGAGCGAACAACTCCTTTAGAATCGCGAATGACGCTTGCAATGCGTCCTAATGGGTATGATAGGGGCGTTGAATTATCTTCTTTAATCCACACTAATTGCCCAATTTGTAAGTTAGAGTCGTGCTCAAACCACTTATTTTTCTGCTGAAGAGTGTGGAGATATTCTCTCTCCCATCTCTTCCACAACCTTTGTGTGAAGCGATTCACCTTCTCCCAACGAGATAGTCTGTGTTCATTGGAGTCAGTATAGTCATTTTCGGGAACAGCCAACAAGGGGCGATGGATAAGAAAATGTCCAGGAGTTAAGGCAGCGTAATCATCGGGTGACGATGAAAGTGCATACAACGGCCTTGAGTTAAGTATCGCCTCAATTTTAGTGAGAATAGTGGTGAACTCAACAATTGTAACAGTATGGTTTCCTAATTCACGGAACAAATGATATTTAACATTTTTTATATTGGATTCGCAAATTCCATTCATAAATGGGGCATGTGGGATATTAAACTGGAATTTGATGTTTTTATTGGACATATCATCAATAATTTTTGTCTGATTTTCAGAAACTCGCAAAAATTCAGTAATTTCCTTCAATTGTCGTGCAGCTCCTTTAAAATTCGTCCCTTGGTCACAGAATATTTCTTGAGGTAACCCACGTCTCGACACAAAGCGATGAAGAGTGACAATGAATTCCTCAGACGTCAAACTGGTTAACGTTTCAATATGACAAGCTTTTGTCGCTAAACAAACAAATAGAGCGAAATATGCCTTGTAGGTGTGAGCCTTAGGCCGAACACTCTCCTTAACTACGAAGGGACCTGCGAGATCGACAGCGACTTTGAAAAAGGGTGCCGTGGGAACGACACGAGAGCGGGGCAAGTCGCCCATAACGGGTTCAACAGTATTCGCTTTGAATAAACGACAACGAGTACAATTGTGTATGACATGTCTAATTACACTATGGGCTCCAATAATCCAAAAACAACGCTGGATGAGAGCACGCACAATCCTAGGTCCAGCATGGAGATAGGAGCGGTGATAATATTCAATAATGAGCTTAGTAAAATGACTGTCCTTATGAATCAAGCGAGGATGCTTAGCTTCATATTCCAAATCACTATTCACAAGTCTGCCACCAACGCGAATAAAATCATCACTATCCAAAAAAACAGACAACTTTTGAAAGGCTTTATCACAAGGCTTTCCTTCTTTCAGAAGGGTAAGTTCACGATTGAAATGACACTTTTGAACGATTCTAACGCAGAAATCTTGTGCGGATTTCAACTCTTTAACACTTAATACTCCTTTTTCACGAGAGACACCTTTTATTTTTGCTCTACAATTATTGACAAATCGGAAAACATATGCACAAGAACGCAACATTCTTGGATATGAGGAGAAATGAGTTATTTGAATAACGGCACTATCTTCGGTAAGATTCAAAACAATTTCACCTTGATTATTTTTAATATCAGGTAGACTTTCAGAGGGTATTGTTACGGAAGACAATGGCCAGCATGATAACGGCTCTGAACACCATGTTGGAGCTCTATACCACTCTTCTAACGAACTCAACATTTGAGGAGGAATACCTCTTGAACCCACGTCAGCAATATTGAAATCAGTACCAATATGATTCCAATCATTTAGATTAGTCAATTCTAATATTTTCACGACACGATTTGCAACGAACGTTTGCAACTTATAGGGTGGTATATGCAACCAAGCTAACACAATAGTTGAATCACAGAAGAGAAACGTTGATTGTCGATTAATTTTAGACAGATTAGGAAGCACTGAAACGTACAATTTTGAAAGCAACAACGCAGCTAAAAGCTCTAAACGTGGAATTGAAAGTGTTTTTAACGGTGCCACTTTAGTTTTTGCTTTTATTAGAAAGCATTTAACAACAGAGTCTGAGAAAACAACTCTCAGATAGATACAAGCACATATTCCTTTTTGAGATGCATCACAAAATCCTACTATTTGACACGAAAGTGCATCACCATAAACGCAACGAGGAATTGAAATTGAACTAAGAGCAGGAAGCTCTTCCATGAACTTATTCCAGCATGCATTATAGTCATCAGGAATTGGTGTATCCCAATAAATTTGTAATTTCCATAGCTCTTGTAAAAAACATTTCATTTTGAAAATAACAGGAGCTATAAAACCAAGTGGATCATACAGTCTAGCAATTACAGACAGGACACTGCGCTTTGAGTTTGTCTTATGATACTCCGGAACTGAAACTTTAATTTGAAAACAATCGGTAGTCGGATTCCACATAATACCTAACACCTTAACACTGGAATTAGGTTCATCACTGATATGAAAGGGAACTTGACTGTTTTCCAAACGAACCCGTTTCAGGAATTCAGGAGAGTTACTACTCCACTTGTTCAGTTTGATATCAGCACATTTCAGGAGATTGCATAGTTGTGATTTAATTTCACACATTTCCTCCAACGAGCTAGCACCTATTAGAAAATCATCATGGTAAATTTCATCACGAATTGCGGTCGCCGCTAAAGGAAATTTATCTCCCTCATCTTCTGTCAATTGAATCAATACACGTTGAGCGAGAAATCCCGAGGGTTTCAAACCGTATGGAATTCTTTTTAACTCATAGACGACAATATCCTTTGAAGGATCTTCACGAAACAATATATGAAGAAACGAACAATCTTCTTCATCAACAAGAATAGCTCTGTACATTTTTGTAATATCACATGTAAAAACGAATGAATGCAATCTGAACCTAGTTAAAATATCACAAATATCATTTAACAACGTCGGTCCAGAGTGTAAGACTTGATTCAAGGAAACGTGACCCCTCTTTGCTGATCCATCAAAGACAACACGAACCTTTGTGGTGGGTGATGAAGGGTTGAATACACAAAAATAGGGTATGAAATATTTTCCAGGTCTTCTAGCAATTTCCATGTGATTTAAAAGTCGATACTCTTTCATAAACGATAAACAGTCAGCTCTTAAGCGAGCATCACGCAACATACGACGTTCTAACGAGAGAAATCTATTCAACGCAATTTCATGAGACTCATAAAATTCGAGATTTTTAGTGTCTACCTTGAACGGGAGCTTGACAACATATCTTCCCTGTTGATCACGTTTGTGAGTTTCAACAAAATGTTTTTCACAAAATTCGTCATCAGGATTAGGAAATTTAACATTAGAAATTTCCTCACTTTCCCAAAACTTATGAACCAAACTATTCAACGAGTTCTCAGAATCGGGATGTATCAATAACGAAGGTAATGTCTGGTTATTGGTCACGGAACAACTTGGGAATTCACCCAAAATTATATCACCAAACACGGAAGGTATAACGCAAAACGAAGCACCTTCTTCAGATGTAATTTGGTTATGATGACTTAATATTTTGTTGAATAACTGACAACCTAATAGGAGGTCAACGGAACGCTGTTCATAGAACATGGGATCAGCCAAATTGAATTTTTTCAATTCATTTTGAATCTTTGAATCCAGATACACGGGGGTTAACGGCCCAACTATTTTATCAATCACATAAGCTTCAGCTTCTACATGAGGATGGTTTAAACCTTTAGGTTTTAATAAACATTTTACAACGCCACAGGAATTTCCGACACTTGCGGAATTTAAACCAGAGAAATTTTGTCTGCGATCCTGAACAGATAAACCAAGTTTTATAACAAGATCTTTTGTTATAAAATTAGTAGTGCTACCTGAATCAATAATCAGACGAACGTTAACAAACGAACCAGAAGAACTTTTTATTTGAGCTAAAGCTGTGCCTAAAACAACACTCGTTTTAGGAATACACTGAATAGAAGGATTAATAACGTTTTCAGTCATACCGCAATGTTGTGTAGCTATAGGATCGGTTTGAGTTATTGAATCACTTGATTTCAACTTTAAATCGGCCTTAGGGCTGTTATCCGATCGCTTCTGATAACTAACTGGAGAGCACGATCTACTGTTATCATTGCTACGTGGGTAATGCAATAACTTATTATGCATACGATTACACACACATTTTGGTTTGGACTTACACTGGCCGACAAGATGAAATTTAGAAAAACAGTTGAAACACGCTTTCAATGATTTGATATATTCATTTCTATCTTTCGGATCTTTCTTTAAAAACACAGGGCATAACGACAACATATGATTTTTTGAACATAATGGGCAATTTAGTTCGGAACGATCAGTGAATTTTGAATTATTTGTAGCATTGCGAAAGCAGTTGTCAACCTGAGTAGATAACACAACTTTCTTTTGAAACGGTTTCATTTTACTATTAATCTTATCTACTGGTTTAGTCACATTCATATTCGGTGCATCAGACGCCGACAATTGGAATGTCCTAACTCTTGTGTTTACAAAATCAATCAGCTGTTGACATGATGGAAAACTTTTATCTGCTACTACAATTTCAAAAGATTCACAAGATTGTTTATCTAATTGTCGTATGGCTAACGAATACAATAGGTAATCTCCTAGGTCAGGAATTTTCAACGATTTTAATGAAGTGATGCTATCACCAACTTTCACGAGAAAATCTTCAAGAGATTTTAAAGAAGGTTTCACTGGGACACTAGTGGTTTTTAAAATCTCATTCATATAATAATTTGCTAAAACTCTATCATTTTCATAGCGTTTACAAAGGGCTTTCCATGCTAAATCAAAATCAGCACTAATCTGAAATGATTTTACTACTCTAGCTGCTTCACCAGATAACAAATTATGTAAGATATGAGACTTGTGGACTGACGAATAATATTTATCATTTAAAATCAAAGATGTAAATATATTTCTGAACCTAGGCCAGTCTGAAATGTCAGATCCATCAAACGATTTTATCTCTGCAGGAGGTAATATCATATTTAAACGTGGTGAATGAGTAGATGGAGAAGAATCATTTTTTATCTCTTGTTTCTGCAGTAATCTATCACGAAAATCAATTATGGCACAAGCTAAGTTATCTATAGCATTTAATGATTGATAATCAGGTTCAAAATCAGGATTAATTTGAATAGAAAGTTCATTTATTTCATCCAACAATGATGAAAATTCACTAACTGTTTTTTCAATGAACCTACTTCTAATCAAGAATTGTTTTTGAACGTTTAAATCATTGATATTTTTCAGTAAGTCGTATGCTTGCTGAACACGGGTGAATAAAGTTTCTTTCTTTTTCAAACGAATGCTTAGCAAAGCTTCGGGTTTTGCAGTTGCCATTGTAGACTATCGGCAGATAAGATAAGGTTGCGGGATACAACAACAGGATTAAGGAAACGGGATTGATCATGAAATCTCAGTGCATGAGTCAACTTTACAAATTGAAATTTAAACTAATAAAGTTATCAAATTTCTGGAAATGAGGCTTTGATCCGGCCCGGAGGACCATATGGTTATCCCTTCCTGTCCTTGAGCCACAAGGACCCAGGGTGCAGTTAAGAAAACAGTGAAACAACGCAGTCAGACTACAGCAAGTTAATTAGTAATAAAACTATCACTTACCAAAGGTGACTTCAATGTGGACTGTAAGTAGGTGGTAAAGTTGACGTCTTCTGGCATGAGTAGATTTCTTGAATGTATATAATTTTGAATCATATATGTATATTAATAACTGATACTTTCACGGAACGGAACGCAACACGGTACGAGGTTGACAGTCGAGGAACAAACTCGAGAGTGAAGTGAAATTGAAAGGAAGGGTGAACGGAAGGGTAGGAGGGGAGTAGGGGGGGGGGAAAGGATGATAGTTTCTTATCTCAACCAACAAGCAATAATCCGCCTGCGCTAAGAATCAACCATCCCTAATAGGAAATATTTCCCTATTTCCCTATAGGAAATATTTTCCCTATAGGAAAATATCAGACAGGATAAGTCCCATGGATCTAAAGAATAGAATCATTAAAAAAAAAAAAAAATAGATCTGACTTCATTTAGGCCCGTATTAGACTTGGTCACCTGGCGACGTCACCGGTGACGTCACCGGTGATCTGACTAGGTGCTGGGCACTAGTTCTTATGCCGCTTATTACATTAGGGACACCGGTGACGTCTCCAGCGTTTGGTGACCGACTGGTGACCCTTCCCCGTGACCAGACGAATCACCACTGGTGACCAAGAATTATCGCTGGGTATTGAATTAAATGGCATGTATTACACACAGTCACCAATGTTGGGTCACCACTGTATTTTTGTGTTCTGCGAGTTCAGTTTGTTTGACGCTAGTGTAGTGAGCGGTCATGTCGGAAACATATGAAGAGATGCTGCTTCTTGATCTTTTGTTGAGGAAAAGAAGGAGACGGGCAAGGAAAATGCACGTGCATCCGATATTATCACTTCGAGAAACAAAAGGATTGTTTAAAACCATTTTTGACGATCTTTGTGCTAATGAAAACAAGTTTTTCAATTACACGCAAATGTCAAAATCCTCCTACTTTGAACTGCTTTCACTAATAAAGGTGGACATTACCGGAACAAATACTAGAATGAGGTAATCTATTTCGCCAGAAGAAAAGCTTGTAGTTACTTCAAGTTGAGTAAAGAAAAAGTGTTTTACTTCATCTGTATATTCAAAGCATAATTCTGATTTTAATAACTCACAGGTTTCGGATTACAGTAAAATTTGTCACTATATTAGCTACTGAGTTCCTTTATGTTTTAATAATTTTATATATTATACATTACTCTAGTTGTCAGCCTGTTAATACAGGTACAATTTGTGTTTAGTTAAAACATGTCATTATTTTTACTAAAGTAAATTAATAAATTAACTACCAGGACTATAACATTGCAATAATCACTAACTGTAATAATAATAATGGAGATGTGTTACTGGCAAAGAGAATTTACATTAGTAAACATTTTTCAAAACCAAATCTTTTTACAAATTGTATTGAAAATAAAACAAATTTTAAAACAGAAAAAGAAACCTACTTCAATGAAATGATACTCAAACATTAAATACTAAAGTTTAAAATAAATTAGTTACTTTAAACTGAGAAAATTTTAAATTTCATACAAGTAACCTTTTGAAGTCGGCGCCAAATATTTTATGAAGCTGATAAGAAATTCTATCTAATATCAAATATAACACTGTATTTCAGTAAAAGTGAGTGTAAATCATATATAGAATTAGAATACAGTGTTATATTTGATATTAGATAGAGTTTCTTATCAACTTCATAAAATATTTGGCGCCAACTTCTAAAGATTACTTTTATGAAATTTGAAATTTCCTCAGTTTAAAGTAAATACTTTATTTTAAACTTTTTAGTATGTGAGTATTTAATGTTTGAGTATCATTTCATTGAAGTCGGTTTCTTTTTTTTGTTTTAAAATTTGTTTTATTTTAAATTTTTTAGTTGAATTTTCAAACTTTGAAAACATGAGAAGTTTCTTGTAGCCTACATGATGAAATATTTATCAAATTAGCATGCCAATATAACATCAGTTAATAGTTAAAGTAACGAAAGGCACTGGAGTGGGGGAACTGGGGGTTGGCCTCAGTCTTGGTGACTTTACTGGTGACGTGGCTGGCTGCCCGTACAGTAACCGGTGACGTCACCGGTGATGTCACCGGTGACGTCGCCTGGTGACCAAGTCTAATACGAGCCGACTGCTGTGACGAAACGACTGCTGTGACTAAACTAATGCTCGACTAGTAAATTTAAATTGACTCAGATAGTAGTAATTGAATTAAATGTTGCTTTAATATGGGACACGGAAAATTCTCTCCATGCATGACTTTCGCCATTTGATCTTGGAGTTTCGTTATATACAAGTATGCTCTGCATTAAGACTTTTTTCATATATTCAAATGTTATTTTTGTTATCTACACAACTTTCTTTGCGGGTTTTTACACGTTTTACAATTTTTGATCTTTTTATTGTTTATAGTGTTTAAAGTGTATGGAAAATAAATTTTATATAAAATTTTTAATAGATACTGCATATGCAATACAGATATTGTATATTAAACTGTAATATATATTTTTTATAGGATGAAGCCCACATAGGTCTCAGACCTGTGCGTGGGTATTGAGTTGGATGATGGTGATTGATGAGTTGGACTTACAATTTTAGGTGAGTTCCGAACCTCCGGGAAGTAATTTTACAGCAGAGAACAGTGTATTTTTTTGCTGGCCAATCTAATCGGTCACCCTTACAAAGAGTACGTAGGAGAACGCAGCTTATCTCTATCTGATTGAACACATACCTGCTACGGCTCGCGGCTATCACTTCCCTAAACTAGTACAGATACTGTATACTAAACTACTAAACTATAAACTATACTAAACTAATATCTAGCTGGTACAGAACCGTAATAGTAAAAGTAAATTCGTATGGCTTTTCGTGGTGGGGAGACCCTTACGGGTAGTTCCACCTCGCCGCTTTTTTAACGACTGCTTTTTTTTATATGTAACCGGGACCGACGGCTTAACGTGTCCTCCGAAACACGGGAGTGGCTCGAGAAAAATATCTTGTACTCAACTGGGATCGAACCCAGGACCTTTGGCTTATCAGACCAGCGATAAGCCAACTCGGCTACGCCGACTTCAACCGTAATAGACTACAAATACTATAGATTAGATTGTTAGATATTGCATATAAATGGAGTATGGGACAAAAACGACCCGTAATTTAGAATTAAGCAGCCTTACCGTCATACTACTACACAAAGGAAGGACTTAACACATTGCAACTGAACGGGGGACTTGATAAGTCCCTTGTTCGCAGCTCTAATTGCTGGCTTAAAGCGATAAGGAAATCAAGTACAATGGTTCCATAGAGGTGGTTGGTAGTATATGTGAGGGTGCCCACATATCTGAGGTGTTATGGAAGTAGTTTTAAGGGACTCAAAATCATTTCATATTCCATAAATGATTGAGGAATAATTTGTTGGTTAAATATTTTTGTACTCTACTAGCGAGTTGCCCGATTCAATTGAACTTGGAATTTTTAATTGTGTAATAATGTATATCTGAAAATGTGATGCTAGTTTCTTTTTTTTCCTCCTGCTCCTGCTCCTACACCCACTCTTTTTCCTCCTCGGTCCCCTCCTCACATCTCCTAAACTCCTCCTCCTCTTGCTTCTTTTACTCCTCTTCATCCTTCTTCCCCTCTTGCTCATTTCAAACTCCTCTTCATCCTACTCCTTCTCCTCCTCCTTCTCCTCCTCCTCCTCCTCCTCCTCCTCCTCCTCTTCTTAATCCTTTTAATCCTACTCTTCATCCTACTCCTCTTCCTCCTACTCATCACCCACCTCCTCCTCCTCCCTGCCCTCTCTTTTTTCTTCTTCCTCTCTTCCTTCAATCCAGGATTCTCCAGCGTTAGTTTCGTGAACAGATAACAGCATGTAGCTATGTTTATACAGTATTTTTGAGGTAAAAAACAATTGAGGTAAATTTGAGGAGGAGGAGGAGGAGGAGGCTGAAAAGGAGGAGAAAGAGGGGAGTGGAGAAAAAGAAGGATTGGAAGGACGGGGAGTAGAAAAAAAGAAGGAGAAAGAAATTCAATCAGAAAAGAGAAGGTGATAAGATGATGATGATGATGATGATGATGATGATGATGAAAGAGAAAGAAGGCAAAGAATAAGAAAATAGAAAAGGAGAAGTGATGAAAAAGGGGAGGAGAAGGTTTAGGAGTAGGAAAAAGAGAAATCAATGCCCAACTTATTAGAAACAACTGATGCTAACAGGTTAATATTTAATCAAATAACAGACCTGTTCACCAACCAATGGTCAACATACATTATAGGCTGGGATGCTTCATTCAACATGGCTACCAATGTCACTTATTACGATTAACAACGTTTGAGGGCTGTTGCACTAGCTAAATGCATGTGTAATATTGTTTGGGGTTACGTAACAGGTTTGACATAGATTTTGTATGACATAGTCCTCTATTGACCCACAAGCCTGCTCATTACTTGAATGAGTAACTAGATTTTAAGTCGTTTGGAAGCTTACGGTTAATAATCAAATATATATGGAAACTTTTTTTTAGTGGTGAAGGTGATATTGCGGGAAATATCCGTAATGAATAATAAGACTTAAAGTTGTCACATCCACATTTATTGAAAACCGTAAGATACTTGTTTCGGTTGTTACACCATTATCAATCTCAAACAAACTAAAACTAAATTACAGAGTAGATTAATATATACTAAACACGGAAGGATACTATTGGCTGAGGGAGAAAGTACCTCTGATAGGCTGACCTTCATTGAACTAGTATCACACTGTTTTCAATAGATGTGTTTGTGACAATTTCAAGTCTTCTTATTCATTAAATATGGAAGCGTGTAGATGTTGTCCTCTGTCGAAGAAACTCAGTGCTGGAGAATAGGGGATTGAAGGAGGAGGAAAGAAAGGTGAATGAGGAGAAAAATGAAGAAAAAGAAGTTAAAGAAGGAGGTAGTGTAGGATAAGAAAGAGAATAAAAAAAAGAGAAGGTCACAAAAAACAGGGTGGAGAAGAAGCCGAAGGATGAGGAGGTGAAGGTAAAGGAAGAAGAAATTTCAAGGTTAAGGTGAAGGAAGAAGGAAGTTGAAGGTGGAAGAAGAAGACAGTGATGAAGAAGGAGGAGGAGGTGTAGGAAGAATGAGAAAGAGAAGGAGGAAGTTGTGAAGAAAGAAGGAAGGAGAAGATAGTAATGGAGAAGAAGGCGGAGGAGAAGATGAAAGTGTGATGTAGAAAGAATGACAAGGAGGAGGTGAAGGATTAAGGAAGTAGAAGGTGGAAGAAGAAGACAGAGATGATGAAGAAAGAGGTGGTGGAAGAAGGAGAAGGAGGAGGAGGAGGGGAAGAAAGTAGGAAGGAGAAGATAAAAGAAGAAGAAGGTGGTGAAGGAGAAGAAGAAAGTGGAGAAGGAAAAGAAAGTTGAGAAAACGTAGAAGGAGAAGAAAATAAGAAGGATGAGGAGGAGGTGAAGAAGAAGGATAAGGAGGAGGCAAAGAAGAAGTACGAGGAGGAGATGTAGAAGAAGAACAAGAACGATGAAGAGAAGGAGGTGCTGATGTTGGAGAAGTGTGAAGAGGAAGTGGAGAAGTAGAAGATGGAGAAGAATAGAAAGAGAGAAGGAAGAAATAGAAGATAGAGAGGAGCGCGGAGTAGTCAACACGCTTGGTAAACGCTCAGACGTTTATTTGATGTATAACCCTTCTGACAATCCTCGTGACAGTTAACCTGTCAAATGCTCAAAAGTATATTGATTCTTGAATTTAGACTCGTGAATGGCATTTGAAAAAATTATTCGATTGAAAGTTGGTTTTGAATTATTTAGTTGAAAGCAGAAAGACTGCTCTTGAGAGCAGATTAATTTGAGAAAACTGTTTATAAATATTATTGTTGTAGATATCCATTTTCGTGAACTGCAGTAGAACTATTCATATGTATAAACTTGCTGTGCATAACTGACCTTTTTTGAGTCGCGACGGACGCGTTTCGAACTATATCGTTCTTCTTCGGCGCTTGGTTGCAGACTCTGAGGAGGTTGAGTCTGCAACCAACGCTGAAGAAGAACGACATAGTTCGAAACGCGTCCGCCGCGACTCAAAAAAGGTCAGTAATGCACAGCAAGTTTATACATATGAATTGTTCATAAAATAATATGTGATAAAATAGATAAATCTGATAAGTTATTTCATTTGTTTACAGGTACATTGAGCTGATTACATTGAGTACATTGGAATGGAGTGGAATTAGTTTTAACAGTGAGTAGAAGTAAATTATCATTAACAATTAATGATAAGGCTTGAAGTTGTTAGATCCACATTTATTGAAATCAGTGAGATGCTAGTTTCGTTTGTTACACCATTATCAATCTCAAACCAACTAAAACTAAAGTACAGAGTAGCTTAATATATACTATAAACACGGAATTATACAATCGGCTGAGGGAGAAAGTGCCTCTAATAGGCTGACCTTCATTGAAGGTCTGTGATTGGCTGAAGGACCTAACAAGTCACGCCCACTGGCGGGAGGAGCATCAAACAAAAATAAGTGTCAAAATCAAGAACAAAAACCGTGAACACATAGAAAGCAACAAACAAGAACAAAACACAAGTAGGCTAAAATTACAACATTTTAAAATTATAGTCTCGCGAAATCGGTTAATAATGTAGTGGTTATGGAAAGTAATATTTCTACTTTTCAAAACTGAGTTTCTAACCTAATTTATGTTCTAAAATATTGAAATTTGTACTGATTTTAAAATGTTGACCATTTCTTCTATCGATAACATATTAAAAATAATTATATTTTATAATAAGTAATGAATAAGACGAAGTTGTCATAACCACATTTATTGAAAACCGTGAGAAAACTAAAGTACAGAGTAGCTTAATATGTACTAAACATTGAAGATGTGGTTACCGGATGAAGGCCATAACAAGATACGCCCACTGGTGGGAGGAGCAACAAGCAAAAATAGGTGTCAAAATCAAGTACAATACCAAAAACCGGGAACACATAGAAAGTAACAAACAAGAACAAAACACAAGTAGGCTCAAATTTCAACATTTAAAAATAAAAAATTGAAGCTCACAAGAATGCAGTCATGGTCAATCGAGAAAAACACGAAAGTACCGTTATTAAAATGTAGGCCATAATTATGATGAAACTAAGTTAGTTGTATTGAATTGGTTGGAATAAATTCGATCATTTAAACTAGTATTGGAATCGTTTTTTACCAACCTAGTTATCTCCAAAGCTTTTAAAATGTTTAATTGTCTGCCTCTGCCAATCAAATGCAAAATTCTACATTTAATTAGGAACCGACTACAGTTCAGTGAGCTTCAATTTTTTATTTTTAGTGTTGTAATTTTAGCCTACTTGTGTTCTATTTTTGTTTGTTGTTTTCTATTTGTTCCTGGTTTTTCGTTCTTGATTTTGACACCTATTTTTGCTTGTTGCTCCTCCCACCAGTGGGCGTGTCTTGCTTTGACCTTCAGCCCTTCAGGTGATGTCCCTTATAAATTATTAAAATTAAACAATATTACTGAAGTTATCATGTGAACATTATTGAGAACAATATGAGAACATTTTCTGAAATAATTAACTCATAGAATGAGTTGAAGAAATGATGTTGAACTCGTCAAATTATTTTTATCAGTAAGTTGAATCAATTTAATTCTATTTTTTAGTACTAGCTTACAATTATTGTGCTAATTTGGATCGAACATTGTAATTTATATCACATAAGCATATATTTTAAAATCGTAAAATCAGGTAATAAATCTTAAACTCGTCAAATTATTATTTTTTAACAGTGATAGAATCAAATTAATTGTCTTTTAAGCCCTTACTTACAATTGAAACGAAATGCATTCTTCCAGTATAAGAAAGTAAAAATCATAATTTAAATAGAAATACAGTGTCAGTTGGGATATTAGATTGTTCATCAAGTATTTCGTCATGGAAACATCACAGATTTAAATTGTTACATACATACAATATTTTTAAAAATCCAATAGATAATTTAAAAAATTCAAACTTTAATAACGTTACTTCACGTGTGCTTTTAACTGTATTTGAATTAAATTTTTCAGAATAAATTATGACATTGCAGCAATTTAAATTGTCTCAAAGCTGAATCATACTGGATAATTATCATTTTTCCCAATTCTTTTTTTAACTTAATTGATTGAATTAGACCGAAACCAAACCGTCTCATAGCTCACAAAATTCTAAAAAAATTGATAACTTCAAAGAGTTCCTATTTGAAACCGTACTTTTCGTGAGCTAACTGCATTTTAATTGACTCAAAGCGAAATCCCGACAAAGAGACTTTCTATTTTGATCCCAAATTGGTCAACAATAAATTATTTTTATTAATGACGTCATCAACTGGGTCTGTTAATAAAACTAGCAGGCGAGCAAAGCCTTAATTGAAAACAATAATCAGACCAATAACTTACATGCGACTGTATATAGATATAGAGCCGCTTTGGACCGTACAGTTATTATGTAGTGTTTCTTGAGTACACAGATGTATGTGACGACTTATATACAGTTATATAGCCGCTTGCGACTGTATAGATATTAGTGTTATATATAGATATAGAGTCGCATGCTACTATAAAGGCAAGTCAATTAGTGCATGGCTTTCAAGCACTCTTGAATTAATTTATCGTCTTGAACTCAAGTGCAGTTGCTTTCAAACTTGGATGGTGTTTGAAGATATACACTCTATAACTATATACACTCTTGAACTATATGTGTTGTGGTTTAACCGTTATTGTACTGTTTGGTGATTGGTTGAAAAGTGGACAGTCTTGGCGGGACTTTTAAAATTATTAGTCCTCTGTTGCATGAGAAAATTCAAGCTAGTTATACTGATCCTCAGATATTTACAGAAGAATGTCCCAATTTTGAAGGGCTTTAATAAAAAAAAGGCGAGGACAAATTTTTTGACCATTTATATGAAAAAGGACATTCAAATTTCCATAATTTATCAAATGTTTCCATAAATGCCCTTATGTGAAGGGCATCAGAAGCATAAGCAGATGTCTATACAGTGATCGAATGTTTCCAACAACATGTTTCCTAGCAACATGTTTGGTGCTACAGTTTCTATTAAGTTTTGTAATAGCCCGACAAAATTCTGATATTTTTTGTAGTCCCTCCTGCTCCTCCTCTCCTTCGTCTTCTTCTTTTTTTTCTTCTTCTTCTTCTTCTTCTTCTTCTTCTTCTTCTCTTTCTTCATAGTCTTCTCATCCTCCTCCTCTTCCTGCTTCCTCTTCTTCTCCTCCTTCTCCTTCCTCGTCTTCTTTATCTCTTTTTTCAACTCCCTTCTTCTTCATCATCATCATCATCTCTTTTGTCTTCTTCTTCTTTTTAGTCTCCTCATCCTCCTCCTCTTCCTGCTTCCTCTTCTCCTCCTCTTCAACCTCCTTCTTCTTCTTATCCTTGTTCTTCTTCTTTTTCTTCTTAATCTATTTTTTTTCTTCATCTCTTTCTTCTTCATCATCATCTCTTCGTCTTCTTCTTAGTCCCCTCATCATCCTCTTCCTCTTCTTCTCATCCTCCTCCTCCTTCTTCTTCTTCTCCTCATTCTTCTTCTTTTTCTCCTTCTCTTTTTTCTTCATCATCTTTATTTTTGTTTTGTCTTCTTGATCGATTTTTTCTTCTTTATCAACATCTCTTCCTTCGTCTTTTTCTTCTTAGTCTCCTCATCCTCATCCTCCTCCTCCTCTACCTGCTTCCTCTTCTTCTCCTCCTCCTCTACCTGCTTCCTCTTCTTCTCCTCCTCCTCATCCTTGTTCTTCTTATTTTTCTTCTTAATCTCTTTTTCTTCTACTTCTTCATCATCTCTTCGTCTTCTTCTTCTTTCTCTTCTTCCTCTCCTTATCATTCTCTTCCTCTTCTTCTCATACTCCTTCTCCTTCTTCTTCTCCTCCTCATTCTTCTTCTTTTTCTCCATCTCTTTTTTCTTCTTCTTTTTTGTTCTTCTTTTGCATTTCCCCCCCATTATTCTATGTCTCCTCCTCTTCCTCCTCCTTTCATTCCACTTTTCCCTCCCCGTCCTCTTATTCTATTTTTCTTCTCATCTTCCATCTTCCTCGTCTTATTTTTTCCGTCTTCTGCTACACCTCCACCTTCCTCACCTTCTTCTCTTCCATCTTATTCTTCTTACTTGTCCCTCTCTATATCCTTTTTCTTTCTACTCTCCCTACTGTCTTCTCCCTTTTCTTTGTTAACTTTATCTTTTCTTCTTTTTCTCTTGCTCCTCCTCCTTATCCTTCTTCTCATCCTTCTCCTACCACGGTTCCAATCACGTTTTGTATTTAAAAATCCGTACAAAATTAAAAAAAAAGCCTACTTACTAGGTATTTCTTATAGGCTATACGGTTACCAAGAGGTGGAATTTCCCGTCGGGTCTCTCCACCAATAAAAGTCAATAAAATACGCGTATTATTATTATTTTATCATCCAAAAACGAAAGATAAGAATTAGTTGCTCTGTTATCACCTACCCAGTGATTCTAAACACATCTAAAACTGCAGATATGCCTACATGCTTTTAATGACTTGGTCCAAACTCTTAGGTACATTATTTGTCAAACATTAAATATAAAAGCACCTCCAAAAATTACTACCCAGTGATTCGTACCCCACCGAAACCCCGGAGATCTGCTTGCATGTTCGCGATGACGATCAAAATTCTGAGTTACATTTTTTGTCAAAAAGCAAATTCTAATATAAAAAACCACAAAAATACTACAAATGAAGGGGTAAAGGTCTGAGCAATTTAATGAAGGCTAACCCTCAGACTCTAGCACATGTAAAATAGCAGTCCTATGGAATCACCTAACTTGAAAGAGTTGTTTGGACCTTTTGCTCAGGCAAATTAAACAAGTAGTAGCAGTCACTATGGAAGTAGAAATTTGCAATTCAAAACAGTAGCGATTCCAACCTTTATTCTCTTCTTTTTCTTCTTGTTTTTATTCATTCCTCTTCCTCTCCTCCTTCTTCTCCTCCTACTCCTCCTTCTTGTCCTTCTTCTTCCATCTAGAACGGTCCGAACCCCCCAGAATGGACCCTAGAACGATAAAACACAGGGTGTGACCTAATTGGGGTGTAATTTCTCGGAACTCCCCCTCCCGCCTTAACGGGATAGATCACGAAGAAACGGACCCGACTACTATTTGGACTTCGGGGTTAATTAGTTAATCACAGGTTGTTGTTTTTGTTACCCGCCATAAGGGACGTGATGATTGTTTTGTTTTCAAAAAATTGGAGGGTAAATTTCTATCGTAAAAGCCTTTTTTGGATTTTAATTTAGTTGCGTGTTTGCAATGCATCAGCTTTTCGTATTATGTCAACCATGAAATCAATAAGTTTTTCCAAATGATGATATTTATATTGATAATAACTGATT
>OX418227.1:17913312-17958104 GCA_948455865.1 Conomelus anceps | reverse complement strand
TAAAAAATGTTTAGGTAATAAAGCTTTTTATAGTGTACAAGAGTTCCTTTCACATCAAAATAAAGCATCACCTCAACTAATTGATATAGTAACTATGGTAACTAGTGTATAAGATTGTAATCTACCAAAAAATAAAACCAACATAAGGATTTTAGAGTTTGGAAAAATGTAGTTGAAAAATGAAAAAAAAATATCTTCTATCTTATGAATTTCTTTCTTCAGAGTATAAGTTGAAGAATGATAACAGATCCATTATCTTATTATATTATCCTTTACTACTCAAATTAAGATTAATATCACTACCGATATTTCATTTCAATATCTTCTATGTGTTTACTTTCATTAGTTTAAAATATCATTACCCAAGAAAGAGTGAATTTTATTTTAAGTGTAATTAGGACAATGTAGGGGTTAACCCATTACTAGATATATATATTCCTTAACTCACGTTTTCATTCAAGTTAAGAACAATTCCCATTATATGTAGGCTTAATTTAAGATCAGTAACTTTAATTATACCTTTATTTACATTTGATATTGATGTTATATAATCGATACCATGAATATCGATTTGAGTGACTATCGATTTTTGAAGATTAGTCAACATTATTTTATAAAAATGTATTAGTACTGTTGAAAATGTGACTGGTGAAGCCACGAAACCGCGGTCTAGTGCTGTAATAATAATGAAGTGGAATTGACAATATCTAACAGTGTTTTATTCTTTTAGTTATAGAATGTTTCCAAAGTAACCAGTTAAGTATTTTCGTTGCAAAAGTTTTTATCAAAATTGTGAACTTGTTTTAACTGTTTTTAGTGTTCCGTTTCGAGTGACATTTCAAATTGATTCTTCAAGTGAAATGAAACAAATTATTCTTTTGTATGAATTTTTCAGTGATTCGTTCTAAAAAATATAGATACAAAAACTTTATTGACTTTCTTTCAAAATTCGAATTTTATCAACCTTTGCTCAATAATCACTCAGCAATAAAGACTACATTTTTTTATTCTCTGATTCTTTAAACTGAAGCAAAACAAAAACAAATTTTCGCAGATTTTTATAATCAGATTTCCAGGCTGAAGAGCAAACAAAATTTGCATGTTTATTTTGAAAATAGTGGACCGGGGTTTTTTTTTAACGGTGCAGTCTCTCGTAACAGTGGTGTGAATGAGGGAAGTTCTAAATAAACAATCCAGGAACATCCCCTTCTTTTACTAATTCTCTTTCCCTCTCTTCCTACACTTTCTCTCATTCTCTCTCTCTCGTTCAATCTCTCACTTACTTTTTTCCTATCCAATCCCTGATTTGGCTGGACAAGTGTGTTATTACGCAATAAACACAACATGTGTGAGAGCAGTTCGACATAGTGGAGAACTCGACAAAATATCGACAGTCGATATTCAATTATCGATCGTTTATGAATCGACAACGAATCGGAACAATTGGACTCTCGAATACTCAAGCTGTCGCCTGTCGGAGTGGAAATAATTTGATGGTAGTGGTGTTCAACGGAGGGGAAGGGTGAACCAGAGTAAAATTAAATTAGCTGGTGCGATGTGTGTGTGTGTGTGTGTGTGTGTGTGTGTAGTGATTGGTAGTGCTAAAAAAAATATAAACAGAGTAGAAAATAGAATAAGAAGAAGGATGGTGTGGGGTGGAATTGATGAAAGAGGTGGGAAGGGAGGTGTAGATAGCGGAAAGATATTACATTAGATTGACTTTAGCCGTGTTAATTTGAAAATTGCCTAATTAATTACATGTTGTACCAAAGTACTGGTGTTAGTGAAAGTTAGAAATTGAATACCGTACTGCATTTATACTATAATACTTGTATTTATAGTAGTAATTCTGTGAACAGTAGACCTCACCCTCAAGAATAAGGGTGCTTGCACAGAGGAACATACTCGATGTACTCAATGATAATCACCATCCTAAAATTAAACACGAGTCATCAGATCCAACCCTTGATTCAATATTTGCTTAGTATATTTCATGTATGTTTCCACAAAAAGTCACTATGTATCACATCACCAAGGCTGCGTGACTATTTCATCCAAACTGTACTTTTACTCAATGCAAATGTCACCATAGCAAAATTGAACTCAATCATTAGACCTAACCCTCGATTCAATTTGAGTAGTCTAGTTCATGTCTACTTTGCACAAAATGTCACCCTGCATCACATCACCAAGGCTCCATTTATATTTTCCAGACAGGTGATTGCTCAAATCAGATCGGATATCACATGTCTAATGAATGAATTTATAAACAATTTTGACTAAATTTGTGTAGTTCTATGTTAATACCAGTAGTTCTTGGAACAGTAGACCTCACAACCAAGAATAAGGGTGCTTGCACAGGAACATACTCGATGTATTCAATGATAATCACCATTGCAAAATTAAACACAATCATCATACCTAACCATTGATTCAATTTGAGTAGTCGATTTCATGTCTGTTTTCAACAAAAAGTCACTCTAACCCATTACTGACACAGTCACATTACAAAAAAGTCTGTTTTCAACAAAAAGTCACTCTGTAACACATTACTGACACAGTCACATTACAAAACAGTCAGTTTTCAACAAAAAGTCACTCTAAAACACATTACTGACACAGTCACATTACAAAAAAGTCTGTTTTCAACAAAAAGTCACTCTGTAACACATTACTGACACAGTCACATTACAAAACAGTCAGTTTTCAACAAAAAGTCACTCTGTAACACATTACTGACACAGTCACATTACAAAACAGTCAGTTTTCAACAAAAAGTCACTCTAAAACACATTACTGACACAGTCACATTACAAAACAGTCAGTTTTCAACAAAAAGTCACTCTAAAACACATTACTGACACAGTCACATTACAAAACAGTCTGTTTTCAACAAAAAGTCACTCTAAAACACATTACTGACACAGTCACATTACAAAACAGTCAGTTTTCAACAAAAAGTCACTCTAAAACACATTACTGACACAGTCACATTACAAAACAGTCAGTTTTCAACAAAAAGTCACTCTAAAACACATTACTGACACAGTCACATTACAAAACAGTCAGTTTTCAACAAAAAGTCACTCTAAAACACATTACTGACACAGTCACATTACAAAACAGTCAGTTTTCAACAAAAAGTCACTCTGTAACACATTACTGACACAGTCACATTACAAAACAGTCTGTTTTCAACAAAAAGTCACTCTGTAACGCATTACTGACAAAGTCACATTACAAAACAGTCAGTTTTCAACAAAAAGTCACTCTGTAACACATTACTGACACAGTCACATTACAAAACAGTCAGTTTTCAACAAAAAGTCACTCTAAAACACATTACTGACACAGTCACATTACAAAACAGTCAGTTTTCAACAAAAAGTCACTCTAAAACACATTACTGACACAGTCACATTACAAAACAGTCTGTTTTCAACAAAAAGTCACTCTAAAACACATTACTGACACAGTCACATTACAAAACAGTCAGTTTTCAACAAAAAGTCACTCTAAAACACATTACTGACACAGTCACATTACAAAACAGTCAGTTTTCAACAAAAAGTCACTCTAAAACACATTACTGACACAGTCACATTACAAAACAGTCAGTTTTCAACAAAAAGTCACTCTAAAACACATTACTGACACAGTCACATTACAAAACAGTCAGTTTTCAACAAAAAGTCACTCTGTAACACATTACTGACACAGTCACATTACAAAACAGTCTGTTTTCAACAAAAAGTCACTCTGTAACGCATTACTGACAAAGTCACATTACAAAACAGTCTGTTTTCAACAAAAGGTCACTCTTTATCACATTACCAAGGCAGTGTTTCTATTTTCCAGACAGGTGATTGCTCAAATCAGATCAGATTTCACACGTCTGATGAATTATCTTATAGAAAAATATCAATGAAATTTGTATTTTCATTTACTTGATAATCACTTGTTATTATACTTGAATGAAATATTAGAAACGATTTGTTTCTTTCAACAAATATGTTATTCCCATGTATGATAAGTTAATTCATATGAAGGCTCAATCAGATGAATAAGGAAGCCTCACGGTTATCTTGAAGTATGGTTCAAATCTCATATGATGGATTCTCATTTTATAAATCATATATTTCCTATAGAAGGAGTCGTAACTGTCTTTCCTTTCTTTCTTTGAAATATTCTAAAATTCAAGCAAATTTTGAAAATTTAAAAAATGTATGTTTCCTATAGGAGTGTCCTTACTTTTCCTTCTTTTAAATATCCTTTAAATTATCTTATCCTTCAAGCCAATTTTGAAAATCCGTAAACATACATTGCTGGGCATTCCTTCTTAAAGGGAAATACCTAGCAGTAGACAAGGACTTTGTAGAGGGAGACCGTGGATGAAGTGAGAGAGAGTGAGGGGGGTACAGAGAGTGTGAGTGAGTGTGAAAGAGATGACGGTAGAGATGAGTACACTTGTAAACAATTACATTTAAAATCACACTCCTCTGTTTCGATGAGCATTTGTATACATTATGGCACGGCTCTCCACTATCCTGCCAGTACTTTTTCACACATGTTTTAAAAGCTTTTTTTAATGACCAGCTTTGACTCAGCCCTCTTTGGCACACAGAGTTTTTTCACTGATCAAAGAGACTAATTCATTATGCAGTCACTTCGACGGTTCTCTGTTAAAATTGATAAAGGTACTTCGTTTTCATTGATTCATTGCACTTTGTTTTCATTTCTTTTCACACACTTTTCCATTGCTGTTTAATAGGAAATCCTACATTGTTTTGTTATTGAATTGAAATTTATATATAAATTTTTATCATAATATTAGGAGCTCTGTCAATTAATATTTTTGTTTTTCTCAAACAAAATATTAACAAATCAACTTGGGAAGTGATAGCCGTGAGCCGTAGCAACTATCTGTTCAATCAGATAAAGATGGGCTACAAACTCCTGGGCCGTTTTTGTAAAGGTAGCCGCTTGGATTGGGCAGGAAAAAGACTGTTCTCTGCTTTAAAGTCACTTCCTGGTAGTTCCCACCTAAAACTGTAGGCCCAACTCATGAATAACCATCATCCAATTCATAACCCACGCACAGGCCTCAAATCTATGTGGACTTTATCTTGAAAAAAGAACTCACATTAAAAAATGAAATGTTGAAGTTGATGAAATCATATTTGTACGTGACTAAGGGAGAAAGGCTACTATGTAACAAAACACTGCTATATAACCATGTTTTAGAAATGTTTACAAAGGAATACAGTTTCCAAAATAAAAGTGTTATAACAAACTGTTTTTTATCTTGATATCAATAGTCTTTCATTTTCATAATAATGCCATATAGGCTAACAACTTTGTTTTAAAACATTGGTTATCTAATTTTGTTGTATAAAATTGTTACATAGTCTTAACACACCTCAAAAAATAAAGAGTTACAGTTTTAGAAAAGTATAGAATAATGTATTGAATAAATATGGTACTATGAATAGAATTAATAAACTAGTTTATCAAGTTATCAAGACGTTTGGAGCTGATTGTATATATTTTTTCATTGCTTATGATGTCAACATAAGCAAAAAAGACACTGTTCTCTGCTGAAAATCACTTTCCGGTGGTTCGTAACCCACCTAAAACTGTAGGTCCAACTCATAAATCATTATCATCCAACTCATTACCCACGCACAGGTCTCAGACCTATGTGGGCTTCATCCTCAAAAAAAAAACATGAGTCCGAGACTTATGCGTGGGTAATGAGATGAATGATTTCACTTTAATGCCTGTCGGAGGAGCGGGACTCGAACCCTCGACCGCTTAAACTTAAACCTATTAAACCTACAGCAAGCTGAAGTTGCGACGCCCAACCAACTGCACCAAACTTATGGCAGTAGAAATAATCTATTATGACACATTATCACAACCTTTAAACCCTGATTTTTTTCTTTTGATGAAGCATACATAGGTCTGAGACCAGTGCGTGAGTAATGATTTGGATAATGGTAATTGATCAATTGGGTGTTTCAAAGTTTTGGTTCGGTTAGGTTAGTAAATTACTGCAAAAATAATGATAGTGTACAAAGAAATTTTAATTTTATACTGAATTTATGAAAATTGTAAGATCTGTAAACTATGTAGATTATAATCATCAATGAGATTATTTCATAGTTTATTGAGAACTTCAAATTTGAAAATTGAAACTATTCAGAAATTTTAACCTTTGAACATACATTTTTAAACTTTCATCTTTAAACTTGTTTAACCCTCAATTTCTATACTTTAGCATTTAAAAGGAAACTTTAACTTTCATATCTTCAAATATTTGAACCACCAACTCTCTATTTCAACTTTTTTAACCCTCAAATCCTATACAGAAGGCAGTGATTTTAACCTTCAAATCTTTAAAAATGTATCTTTAAACTTCAACTTTTAACTTGTTTAACCCTCAAACTCCTCTATACTTTAACATTTAAAAAGAAACTAACTTTCATATCTTCAAATATTTGAACAACCAACTTTCTATTCCAACTTTTTTAACCCTCAAATCCTATACAGAAGGCAGTGATTTTAACCTTCAAATCTTTAAAAATGAATCTTTAAACTTCAACTTTTATCTTGTTTAACCCTCAAACTCCTCTATACTTTAACATTTAAAAAGAAACTTTAACTTTCATATCTTCAAATATTTGAACAACCAACTTTCTATTCCAACTTTTTTAACCCTCAAATCCTTTACAGAAGACAGTGAGCTCTACACTAAAACAATAATATGCAGCTGAACATGCATAATTTTTGGCTACTGTAAAAGAATAAGATATTGAAAAAATAAACTGGGAAAGAAGATATGTGAAGTAAGATGGGATGAAAAGGAATAAGATTAAAATTAAATGGAGTGAGAAGGAAGATATGAGATAAAAGTCCACAGATCTGCAACATTTTACGACAGTTTTATTACCATAGTAGTGCCCCGTCGCAATATATATATCACACATCTGTATAATTATATATACTCTGTGTGTGTGCGCGACACTGTCATAAAACTTTTCAACGATGACTAATAAAATGTAACAGCACTACATCATGCTTCTTTATTCATCCATTTGCTTAAATGTGACTGGAAAAGTGATAAGTATACCTGGAGAGATCTCCCGTTTCAAATTCTGAGTAGTGTGTGGATACTAAAAAAAATTGATGTTCAGAGAGGTAGGAAATTTATTTGTACATTGAAATGAAGACAAAGAACAAACTACCGTACCTAATAAGATTGTGTTAAATTTATAACTTAACATAACTTATTTGACATAACTTATCACTTAACTTACTTGACATAACATAACAAACTTAGCATGTACCATAGCGGATTTCGACTCTAGGTGACTCTTCAGACCTTAACATTATGTTTTGGTCAAAAGAGCGTACTACGCAAACGAGGAGTGAGTTAGGTTGCGATTACTTTCCTCACTGAGCTAACAGAGTTGTATGTATGCTAAGCCCACCCGAACCAATCCTGGAGCTCTATGCTTATCAGTCTACTCCTACTTTTACACAGGGTCTGGCTGCACAGGTGAATGTGAATGCTGTCTAGCACACCTAACTACAGTAGGAACAATTAGTCTGGGCGCGTGGCTCTGGTTTCACTACTAGCCGTCCTGTTAAAAGTTGACTAGTTGACCTTGAAGACATCTGCAGCGTCGCACAGGCCACATGTTTTTAGAAATGAGCGATAAACACTCCCCTCGCCATGGCTGACTACCAAACGGCCGTGCGCCCAGACTAATTGTTTCTACTGTACATCCTGCGTCCAAGTCATCAATCGATAGAGACGTTTGGAAAGCAACACAATTGATTCAGCCCCTTTTTTTGTATCTGAGATGAATAAAACTTGATTCACCTAAAGTCACAATGAGGCAACTTAATATAACTTAGCACTTCTCTAATTTTCAAGGCGTGTTTATTGTTAATCTTCTTTGAAAATTGATAAAGTATTCTTCCAAACTCTATGATGACTATAACAATTTTTACTTGAAATTTCGGTGTCATTTCTATTGGTTTTCTTGTTGAAGTATCTCATAGTAGCTTAGAAAATTTTAATTAGTAAACATATTAGTTCTGTATCAATATTGCAGCTGCTAATTACCCAGCGTCAAAAATACAGCTTATTTGTTTACTTTTTTTGCAAACAGTTGATCTGTATGGTTTGCAACACTACAATTTCACTCACCCTCTCCAATATTGTAGTTTTGTGACCGCTACTATAATTTATCCACCAGACAGAGAAATTTCTAAACTGGATTCCCGGGCAAGACTAGGTAAAATTTTAGTAACCAATAATCAGTATAATTCGAACTCATAGAAATGTTGAAACGTTTTTCACAATGAGTTTTCCTTTGTATAATTTTTCATAATTTCCTGTACAATATACAATATATATATATATATATATATATATATATATATATCCTGTACGTATATCTATAAAATTTAGATATATATTTTACCTGTATGTCTATACAATTCCGTATAATTTTCCCCATTATAAATCAGTATGATTGGAAATGTTAGAACGTTTTTCACAATGAATTTTCCTGTGACGAGTCACTTTGATCAAAAACACCAATTAATAAATCAGGCATTTCGCCCTGGAATCAAAGCATCCTAAATAGACGCTCACTCGATTACTGAATTAATCAAACAGCAGGAATAAATTCAGGGTTGTAATTCATATTAAATGAAACCTATCAAGTCTCGTCAGTCAGATCAGATTTGATTCGTTCATTTTCACAGTTAATATTCAATGAGCTATACATCGCATAGTTGAAAACACTTTTTGTATTGCTCTATATTTCACTCTCACACAGTCTCCTCCCCTACCTCTCTTACTATCACAATCATTCTCTCTCACTCTATCTAAATTTCTTGTTCACTTTCTCTCTATCTATATTTCTTGTTCACTCTCTCTTTCCCTCCCCCTCTTTTACTCCCACTTTCTCTCTTTATATATAAATTTCTTGTTCACACTCACTATCTCTCACTCTCTCTCTCTCTCTTTCACACACGCTTTCACACTTATTCTTTCTTTCTCATGCTCTCTCGCACACAGCCCTTCACACTTATTTTCTCTCTCTCGTCATGTTTTTAATGGGAGAGAGGACCTTGGGTCTCAACTTCACCCTTAATAAAAGCAGTTAATCAATCAATCTCTCACACCCTCTCACTCATATTATCTATCTCTCTTTCTCTCTCTCTCTCTATCTCTTAGGGTTGAGTGAGAGAGAAAACATTGAGTCCCAACTTCGCCCTCAACAATGGCAGTTAATCAATCTTTCTCACTCACTTTCTCCCTATCTCTCTTCCTCTTACATGCAGTCCTCTCTCTCACTCTCTCCCCCCTCTCCCTCATTCTCACTCACTCTCTCCCTCTCTCTCAGGGTTGAGTGAGAGAGAAAACATTGAGTCCCAACTCCGCCCTCAAAAAAGGCAGTTAATCAATCTTTCTCACTCACTTTCTCACTATCTCTCTTTCTCTTACATACAGTCCTCTCTCTCACACTCTCGCCCCTCTTCCTCATTCTTTCTTCTCCCTCTCTCGTTGCTTATAATTTTATTAATTAATATACGTTACTTCATTCATCATTAAATAGAAATTGTTCCTGCGATGGGCAAACCTTCACGTCCGTTCGGATTAAAGTCAACTCTTATTAATATTTAAAAAGTTGGCAGAGCCCTTCCTTTGTTTCAGTCTGCATTGCATTATTTCGCTGAGTTGGATTCTAATTATTTTATCATTATTTTGCAAGCTATGAACTCATCCTTTCAACTATGCAGGGCAGTAAGAATAAAAAATCTTGTTGGAATAATTCATCTGTACAGAATTCTAAAATGTTGCTGAACTTAATAATCTATTATTAACAATCCATCAGCTAGATGAGTTCTGAAAAATTGAAATCCAGCAATTAAGAAATAGTCTCTCTTGAATCAAAGAGCTGAGATTGGTAATGGATGATGTTGTAATTAAAAAACTTTTTCATATTAATTACGTACAGTATATTTTCCATCCTATGTAATTTTAATTAGTACTGGACCATGTAATTTATTTAATTTATTTAATATATAAAAAAAGTAAATATTTTCCCGAATATAGGGTAATATACACTACCATAATATACAACTATATTTGCACACTAATAGAGTAATAATATACACTTATATTCTGCTTTTTTTATTTTTCTCCTGGTGAATTGTGCAGAACGGTCTTTACAGAAAAAAATAGGCTAAAAATAAATAGACTTAAACCTCTTCAGGCCGCTTCATCATAGAAATAAACTTTAAACTATAATTAAAAATAAGCTCCAGCTTTAAATTTCACTCATCTCATGTTCACGTGAAATTTGGGAATAAATCTAGTTGAATCAAAATTAATCCTGTGTACTTGAGGGAATAAACCAGGATATTGTCAAATTTCTACTGTAAAAATTAATCTAGCTATAGGACCAGGGTGTTTCCTTGATAGTTGAAAGTCAGATTCAGTGCCTCTGTTCAGATCCTGAATAATTCACTATATACAATGAATATAATTTTATTTAATAAAATATGGGTGTTAAAAATCGACCCTTTCCCCATCGTTCGTTTTTCAATGATGGGAACATTCTACAATTCAAAAGCCAACTTCTTTTTGATATACATCACTGAATTCTAGGTAATTATAATAATAAAAATAATAATAATAGTAACAGTAATAGTAATAATAGAATAATAATAATATCATGTTGTGACCTGGCTGACTCAGGTCCGGTTTCAAAGTTATCAGGTCGCACCTGAATGAATTCAGGGCGTCTGACAAGTGACTTCACGAATGTTTTTTGGCTACTGCGACCGACAGGCTTAACGTCTCTTCCGTAACACGGGAGTGGCCTCCGGAAAAATCTTTCGGTCAGACTGAAATATATGAATCTGGTTAGAGTTATCATTATTATTATTATTAGTATAATATAATCCTTACATTAATTATTATAATATGAACTAGGAATCAATTATGTCAGTATATGCTGTTGGTGAAAGGATGGAGGGAATATGAAACTCCTTCTAACTCTAAAATAATTATAGTTGAGTATTGTTTTGAATGAAATCCAAAGACTTCCTATTGCAGTGTTTCAAAGGTTGAAAGGACCCAACGCACTCTGGAACAGAGTCTCTGCAGACGTTAGAACACATTTTTTGATCATAAATTTGTTAATAATGGATTATATTGAATAATTAATGTGAGCCGCTCAATTGGATTTATACAACAATTTATTTTATTGATCACAAGATAGAATAAATTTCATTGTACGTGTACAAGAACGAACGTTCACTCTGCAGAGCCTCTGCGTCAATGTGCGCCGGATACAAAAATCCAAGTCTAAGGTTTTTTCTCATCTGAAACTTCACAAAGCCTACAATGAATAGCTTGAATGATTTCGAAATAAACCTTCTTGCCGCTGTAAATGAAAGAAGAAAAGTGTTTGAAAAGAATGTTGAGAATCAAAGCAGGATAAGAAATAAATGCAATTATCACTTCACTCCCTAGTAGAGCTTGCCGCCTTCCGCAAATCAATCTCCCGCCACTTTCTACTTTCCCGCTCTTTCTTTCTATTTCTCCCGCGCATTTCCGACCCGAACCTAACCTCAAAATTGAGTTTTCCCGCCGAATTCCCGAGACGCGTCGGTTGACCTCGATTGGCGCGCTTTTCATCTAGCAAATAAAACCGGAAATAAAGAAAGAAGGAAACTCGGTGAGGGAAAGTTGAACTTGCGATTTTCTTCAATGTAGGTTCATTCTTCTTCTTCTTTTTACATTGATCCGATATTTTTGGAGCTTTTCTTGAACCATTTTCGATTTCTCAAAGAACTGTATGTAGTGGTGTGCCCTGGCCTAAAGCACAGTATTTGTTTGGTAGAATGTACAATTTTGCTGAAAGAATCAATTTTGAAACTGTTTTCCTCTGTTACTCTGTGTGTATTACAGCCTACAGGAATAGAGTTTCAATACACTGACTTGAAATACACCATTATAAACAAGTGATAGCCGAGTGCCGTAGCAGGTATCTGTTTAATCAGAGATTGAAACTCTTAGGCCCTAGGCCCTCTTTGAAAGGGTGACCGATTGGATTGTCTAGCAAAAAAGACTCTGTTCTCTGCTGTAAAATCACTCCGGTGGTTCGGAACCCACCTAAAACTGTAGGTCCAACTCATCAGTCACTATCATCCAATTCATTACCCACGCACAGGTCTCAGACCCATGTGGGCTTCATCCTCCAAAAATAAAAACATGAACAAAGAAATAAAACTGTTTGAAATGAAAACGACTATAGCATGAATAAAGGAAGTAAAGGAAGATCTTGAACGAGCGGGAATCAGAATTGAAGAAGTACCAAACAGAGAAATCTTCAAAGAGTAGGTCGTGAAGGGGTGTTTCCAGGTCGAAAGCAGGAGGGCAGGAACTAGGTGGACGGAGGAACGAAGACAGTGGTTCTCTGAACAGATAAAGGCCTTTTGGGAAAGAAGAAGAACCATAAGAAATTGAAATGTGCTTCTAATACTCTACAATCGTGATCTCTAAATGGATCTCTATATGACTGATATTATGGAAGAAGAATCAACTCTGTTCGATGGTTAGTTACAGAGATATCAAATTTCCAATAATTATAAAAAATTTCAACTTTGAGGGGGCTTGGGGGAAAAGCCAAGGGGGATTTTTGGGAACTTTTCGGAAAATGTACTTTTAAACGTGTACTATTAATTGGCATATATATTCTGGCTTGTCTCTAATTTGTTCTGACAATAATTCTTTATTGGATTGGGCTGGATAGCCAAGCGCCATGCAATACACAGTGCTGTAGGGTTCGGCGACGCGGTGTCCGCTACTATTTCATCACTCACTATGACGCCATAACTTGAACGATAATAATCAATAGACACATCATTTTAAAGCTTATCAAATTATCTATAAGTTTTGTAAGGAACAAAACAACCAATAACTCAATACTAAAAAAGATATGATCAGTTGAAGTTGATTTTTGTGGCTCGTGGTGACATTTTTTTCTATAAACTAAATTTTTACTGAAAAACTAGGCTATCTACATAGAAAATGTATATAACATATTTTGTAGAGAATAGTTTCAAGTATTAAATGAGATGAGAATCACAACGATACCTTGATTAGTTTACGAGTTATGAGCCTTTAATTGAAGTACTGATCTTGCAATGTTGAGAGGGTGGTGGAGGGTAAGCAAGCGGGGTGGGGGTCGGGACTTTGGTTTTTTCGAGTAAGTACTATGTATACTAACATCCTGCAAAAATTCAGCTTTCCCCTAATTTGTTACGACAAAGGCCATTTTTTGCATTCATTGCCTGGGCTATTCTCCTTCTACTCTTCTACACCAACCTCTCCTTATTCTCCTTCTGTCTACCTCCGTCTCCTTATCCTCCTCCTCCCTCTCCTTATCCTACTCCTCCTCCTCCTCCTCTTCCTACTCCCACTCCTCCTCATATTCCTCCTACGATTGTACTCCAGACTACCGGTGCATTCTCACCACATATTATGACATTGTTATGTTATTTGAAGTCTCGAACTTGAGACCAATTATCTATATAAATAAAATTAGAGTTTTGTCTGTACATTTATCAGAATTGTATATTTTTTTGTTATTTTTACGTTTTATACATTAAATAAGCCGAAAATAGTCTTATCTCACTTTCTGTCTGTCTGTCTGTCTGTCTGTCACGGCCGCAAAGGTATTTTTCGCGGCCTTCTCCTCAAAAACGAGAGCATCGATCGGGATTTTAGTTATTGAACAGTATTGAAAACATTATTGACAATGTCTTTAGCTATAAAAAACTAAATTAACTTTTTTTTTAACAGAGTAATAAACGTTTAAAAACCAAGTACTGTGCGATTTTGGATACATTTTACGCGGCCTTCTCCTCAAAAACGAGAGCATCGATCGGGATTTTAGTTATTGAACAGTATTGAAAACATTATTGACAATGTCTTTAGCTATAAAAAACTAAATTAACTTTTTTTTCAACAGAATAATAAACGTTTAAAAACCAAGTATTGTGCGATTTTGGATACATTTCTTCCAAGTTTTATTACCACATAAGAATAAGAACAAATCACGTAATTTATCATGATATATCAATCAGCTGTTCTCAAATATAAATGGTGGGCCCTTCGCGGCGTTATTCACGCTGTCTGCAGACTTGTGTAGTCGGAGCATTGCAGTCTTTTAGGAAACATATGTCTGGTGAATTAAAGCTCATCTTATGTTTTATCAATTATTTCTTTGTTGAAAAAAACAAAATTTTCTAATTTCAATTTATCGAAACAAAAATTAACATTTTAGGAAGGTTCGGTTTGTGCCAGGCTCTTGGGAATTCGCCAGGTAGCACTATTATTACCATGTTAGAAAAAATCACGTAATTTATCATGATATATCAATCAGCTGTTCTCAAAAAATATTCTCTCTGATGCCTCTTACTAAATTGTTTACATTCTAAGTTGTTTACTAAGGGCCCGTTCACACGATACAGTTCTTGTGCGGTACAGTAAATTTGCTGTATCAGTTATTTTGCAGTGCTTTCGTTTGCATGTAAATTTCATATTGTATGTTCACACAATACTGTTTCGACTGGATCCAGTAAAAAAAGCTGTTCTAGCCGATTTCTACATTCGGTTTTGTCTTCGAAAACTGTATCACTAAAATCAGCTGTACCGCAAAATAACTATCCGTATCCGGTGGCACATGTATTGTACCGGTAATGGATATGTTCAAACGATACGCTTATTACGCTGGAAGCAGTCTTCAGATCGTCAGCATTGATCTTCTTCATTGATATTCTTCAGCATTGATCTTCTTATTAGTGAATTCCAGTGTCCAGAAGTGGAAGATATTAATTGTGAAAATTTAATTTCTCTAATATATGAGAGACCCGCCTTGTGGGACAAGACTTAAGATTAATATAAAAATAATGAGAGAAAAATGTGTAGAATATTGAAACCAGAATTTGCGTACTTTGATCAAAATTTAAGAGAAACCTTCAGTAAGAAACTTATTTAAAAAAAATCTTACACAAATAAAAAAATCCTGGACTGGAATAAATAAAACTGAACTGGAAGCGCAATGGAAGAAGGAGGAGAGCACAGCAATAAGATAAGCAGCAAAGCCGGACCGTGTGAACATCACAGTACAGTTGACGCCGTACAGTAAAAAAACCGTACCGCAAAAAAACTGTATCGTATGAACGGGACACCTAAGCTGCTAACAACTTCATGATCGTTGCTATCAAAAAAGCCGAAATTCTTATTTGAAAGTCTTATTTCTAAACATAATCCGTACGAAGGACGGGCACAATAGCTAGTATAATATAAACTTAATAAAACAACTTTTGAATGGAAATTAACTCACGTTATGGCGTGACGGCCGTTTCGCTCTGTTGTCTAGAGCATCGTCAGATACTGAGTGTACTGTGGGTCGTCTGACGATGCTCTAGACAACAGAGCGAAACGGCCGTCACGCCATAACGTGAGATAATTTCCATTCAAAAGTTGTTTTATTAAGCTTATATTACATATTAGTGGAAACAAGATGGATCTTCAACATCACCAATTATATATTGATAACAAGAAGGAGAAATAATAAGAAATACAGTACCAGAAAAAGAAAATGGAGTTATTTTACAGAAAAATAACAGGAGTGAAGATGTAGGTCACATAAGGGAAGAAATGATGAGGAATTCGAATGGTGAGAAAAAGAATAAGAAGAAGGAAGTGAATGAAGAAAACTATATATTGATAACAAGATAGAAAAATAATAAGAAATACAGTACCAGAAAAAAGAAAATGGAGGTATTTTACAGAAAAATAACAGGAGGAAGATGTAGGTCACATAAGGGAAGAAATGATGAGGAATTCGAATGGTGAGAAGAAGAATAAGAAGAAGGAAGTGAATGAAGAAAACTATATATTGATAAGAAGATAGAAAAATAATAAAAAATACAGTACCAGAAAAAAGAAAATGGAGGTAGTTTACAGAAAAATAACAAGAGGACAATATAGGTCACATGGGGGAAGAAATGATGAGGAATACGAATGGTGAGAAGAAGAATAAGAAGAAGGAAGTGAATGAAGAAACGCGAGAAGACGTATGTGAAGAGGATTGGACGATGATTGGGGGAATCATTTAGATCAGAATGTCACAGGCGAGTGCGCCAATATAATGACATTCTTCTTACCTTTTACCATGCCATCTTTATACTTCAACCTTTCCTATTTTCTTTATTTTCTTCTTTTTTTCACTCTCGTCAGTTTCATGTATCCCTATAACGTTGCAACATTTCTTGTGTATGCAATAAGGCATCGTTCTTTTTCTGCTCTGCTATACATCTTCTTGTTCTTCTTTTTATTCTTCTACTCTTTCTCACCTTCCTCTTGCTCCTCCTTCTTATTATTCCACTACTACTACTACCAAAACACTAGTACTACTAACACTGCTACTGCTACTACTAATACTACTACTACTCTTTCTGTATTACTTTTTCTTCTTCTATTTCTCCTCATCCTTCTTCTTCCCCCCTTTTCTCTTCTTTTTGATCATCCTCCCTCTTCTCTTCTACTCCCCCTCCTTTTCCTCCTCCACTTCCTTGTACTTTCATATTTCTTCTCTTCCTTTTCCTTATCCCTTCACTTCCTCCTCCTTCTTCCAATTCTTCTTCCTTTTCTTTTCTTCTTCTTCTCTCTCTCTTTTCCCTTCTTCTTCTACTTCTTCCTTCCTTTTCTCTTCGTCCTCTCGTTCCTTTTCTCTCATTTTTCCTTCCTTTTCTAGTTCTCCCTTCGTTTTTCGCCATCTTCTCCTTTTTCTTTTTCCTTTCTTCTCTCGTTTGCTCCTACTCTTCCGCTTTCTTCTTATCGTCCTCCAACTTATCCTTCTCCTCCTCCTCCTCATAATCATTCGTTTCCTTTTCCTACATCTTCTTCCTCTCCCCCCCCTCTACTTTTTATTCTTCTCCTCTTACTACTCCTTCTTCTTCCTCTCCTCCTCTTCTTCTCCTTCTACTCCTCTTCCCACTTCTTTTTCTCCTCCTCTTTCTCCGAACTTCCTCTTTCTCTTCTTCTTTTTGTTCTTCCCTTTCTTATTCTATTTCTGCTCCACCCATTCCCCCTTCACAACCTTCCTTTTCTTCTCCTCTTTAATCTTCTCCTGATACTCCTCGTTCTTCCTCTTTTTTCTATTCGCCCTCTCCCTCCTCCACCGTCATGTTTCTTTTCTACTCCTCCACCACGTTCTTCTTTTGCCTTTCCTCCTTCCTCTCTTCCACCTCCTCCTCCACATCCCTCTTCTAATCATCCTCCTCCTAGCCCTCTTCTTCTTTCTTTCATATCTCGCTTCACCTGCTATAGTTTTTCATCCCTTCCTTTCTTGCTCCCAAAGGTACTCTTTGTAACGGAAAAGAGCTATTCTAGAAGGCAATGGCTTGTATGAACTTTTGTACGATATTATTAGGTCTGACAAAAAGGCAGAACTGGGAATTTTCGACTAGTAACATTTATCTCACGGCACAAAATTGTTTTTATGAAGAGATAATAAAGTATAGTAGGTGATATTTCTGTTGATAATAGGCCAATAAAACGTCTATAACCTCAACTCTAATTTTAAATTACAATGTAGTGACGAAGGTGATATTGTGGAAGATATCCATGATGATTAATAAGATATGAAGGTGTCAAAACCACATTAATTGAAAACCAAGAGATACTAATGCGGTTGTTACACCATTATCAATCTCAATCCAACTGAAGCTAAAGTACAGAGTAGATTAATATATACTAAACACGGAATGATACTATTGGCTGAGGGAGAAAGTTCCCCTGATAGGCTGACCTTCATTGAAGGTCAGTGATTGGCTGAAGGCCAAAACAAGACACGCCTACTGGTGGGAGGAGCAACAAGCAAAAATAAGTATCATAATGAATAACCAAAAACCGTGAACACATAGAAAGCAACAAACAAGAACAATACTCAAGTAGGCTAGAATTAAAAATTTAAAAAATGAAGCTCACTGAAACGCAGTCAAGGTCAACCGAGAAAAAACGAAAGTACAGTTTTTAAAAATGTAGGCCATAATTATGATGAAACCAAGTTAGTTGTATTGAATTGGTTGAAATAAATTTGATCGTTAAAACTAGTATTGGAATAGTTTTTTACCAACCTCGTTGTCTCCAAAGCTTCTAAAATGTTCAATTGTCTGCCATTGCCAATAAATGCAGAACTTCAACATTTTCTTCAGCCTTGAACTTGTGTCTATTAGTAATGAGATGCTCTTCAAAATTTGAGTCTCCTTTTTGGGCTTTCCAATGTCCAATATGTTCATTTATTCTACGTTTGAAACTACTACCGGTCTTACCCACATAACAGGCATTACAATTTAAAATTATGTGAAAAGCAGTTTTGGGCAATAGCCTGTTGTATTCACATTGATTGTATGTTAGTTAAATGAATGAATAAAGAAATAAAAAAATTACAATCACCACAATTCAATGTATAAACTCTACTATTATCACAGATATATATGTTATTTTTACTACAACAGAACAGCAGTGTTCTTCCTCCCACCAGTGGGCGTGTCTTGTTTTGGTCTTTAGCCAATCACAGACCTTCAATGTAGGTCTGTCAGCCTATCAGATTTCCCTTAGCTAATAGTATCAGTCCGTGTTTAGTGCCTATATATTAAGCTACTC
Source organism: Conomelus anceps (assembly GCA_948455865.1). NCBI lineage: Eukaryota > Metazoa > Arthropoda > Insecta > Hemiptera > Delphacidae > Conomelus > Conomelus anceps. Next base: position 17,939,332 of record OX418227.1, on the reverse strand, counting down.
AGTACTTCAGTTTTAGTTTGTTTGAGATTAATAATGGTGTAAGAACAGAAACTAGTGTCTCACTGTTTTTAATAAATGTGGTTGTAACAAATCCATGTCTTACTATTCATTAAAATTCCATTTACCGGTAAAGGGAATGCTCTCATGAACTCAACCATTGTATAATATTTACATCATTACCGGTACCCATACACAAGTCTCAGACTTATGTGGCCTTTATCAGCTAGAAAAAAATACTAAAACTATAGGATACTGGTGATTTTTTATTTTAATAATTTTTTCTTCAGTATTAATTTAAAATTATTAAATAATAAAGATAAAATTTATAACAGATATTTTTGACAATCAACAAATTGTTTTGGTATAAAACATTTTTTTTTTCTGCTGATGATGCCCACATGAGTCCGAGACTTGTGCGTGGGTAATGAGGTGAATGATTACACATAAATGCCTGACGCTGGAGCGGGATTCGAACCCACGACCGCTTAAACGACAGCAAGCTGAAGTTGTGACGCCCCAACCAACTGCGCTAAGCGGCCCGCCCCCACATTGAAAATAAACTGCAATTTCCATCAATTTCACCGAGATATCATTCATCTAAAACCACACCGTAAATTTTTAACGAAGATTCAATTTCCGGTAATACGCATTAATGTAACGCAACAGATCCGAGGATTTGAAAACCATTAGGTTTCAATGTTTCTCTGATTATCGGAGCGCAAATCTTGTGTGAACGCTGCCCTTCAAATCCAGCAAACATAACCTCAATCGTGTATTGTTTGCTCGATTATAACCTCGTTTATATGGTGGGGCTTAACAGGGTGCAAACAAGGATGGACTGTGTGAAGTTTAAGTGATGTCGGCTGTGGAAAGCGATATAGATACAGATTATATTATCTTATATACATATAAATCTATGACATGTCTCTTTAATCCTATATGCACCACCAAATATGAGTTCACGCTTTCTCCCGTTCACTCGCTCGCACACTCACTAATTCTCTCTCTGTTCCATACCCTCTACTCATACTATCTCGTCGACGCTCTCTCATCCACTTTCTTTCTCACCTATTCTTTCTTTCTCTCTTCCTTACAAACATTCTCTCTTCCTCACTCTCAAGCTGTCTCTTACTCATTCTCTCTTTCACTCTCTCTTCCTCACTCTTATGCTCACTCTCTCCCTCTTTTTTTCTCTCTCACTCACTCTTTCTTTCTGTCTCTCACACACACACACACACACACACACACACACACACACACACACACACACACACTTACTGTACTCTCTGTTGAATTTTTTTTTTACTACTCATATGCAAAATTTGTGAATTTACATGAATAAAGAAAGATTATCTAATCTGATAATCTCTCTTTCTCACACACACTCTCACTCTCTCTCTTTCTTACTCACTCTTACTCTCTCTTGCTCTCTCTCATTCACACACTGTCCCTCTCCTTCAGTCTCTCTCATCCTCTCTCACTCACTCATTCTTTCTCACTCTCTCTTGCACACCTCTCTCTCATTTATTCTCTTCCTCATCCTCACACACTCACTTATTCTCTCTTTTTTCTCTACCTCACTCTTAATCACTCTTTTTCTCTCACACACTTACTTCCTCTCTCACATCCACTCGCTGTCTCTTCCTTTTTTCTCTCTCTCTTTCACATACGCTTTTTCTCCCACTCACTCCCTCCCTCTCACTCTCTCTCACACATACGCTTCCTCTCTCACTCATTCTCTCTCTTTCCCTCTCTCTCTCTCTCTCTCTCTCTATCTATCTCACATACGCTTCCTCTCTCTCTCACTCTCTCTCTCTTTCTCTCCATCTCTATATCTCTCATTCCGTATATGCTTTCATTTTTTGTTCTAATGTATAAATGTAAAATTGTTTAAATTTAAATTTATCTCATTTGAATTGATTTATCTTACTTAGATAACCCATATTAGACGATCTCATCTAAATCAATTTAAACTAGTAGGACATGTTGAGGTAAAAGGTTAAGTGTAAGAATGGCCTCAATGGCCAAGACTTCGCCTCTTTGTGTAATTCATCTCTCAGATCCAAGCTCTATTTTCATTATGTTTTTTATTTTTTTTTAACAATTTCTGCTGTACTATACCTTAGAATATATATTTGTTGTATTTATAAACTTTTCTACTCAAACTATTCAACCATTATGTTTACGATTCAAAATCAACTGTACTTAACTTCAACTAGTGGATCTGAGAGTTGCTAATATTAATAATACTTTATCATTCAAACACACTGTAAATTTACACAAATAAGTCATTTGAATCTGAATCTGAATCCGTCATCACTCTTTTTCTCTCTCTCACATACGCTTCCTCTCTCACTCTTTCTATATCTATCTTTCCCATTCCCTCATCACTCTCTCTCTCTCTCTCACACATACGCTTCCTCTCTCACTCACTCTCTTTCTTTCTATCTCTCTCTCAATACCTCATCACTCTCTCTCTCTCACATAAGATTTTTAATGAATAATAAGATGAAATTGTCACAACCACATTTATTAAAACTTCGAGAAACTAGTTTCGGTTGTTACACCATTATCAATCTCAATCAAACTCTAATGATAATGGTGTAACAACCGAAATTAGTTTCTCGAAGTTTTAATAAATGTGGTTGTGACAATTTCATCTTATTATTCATTATGGATACCTTCCACAATATCACCTTCGCCATTACTAAGAAAGTTAAAACATAAGCTTTTTCTCTCACTATCTCTCTTCCACTCCCTCATCACTCACTCTCTCTTTCTCTTTCTCCCCATCTATCTCTTACCATTTTTTCTCTCACACTTTCTCACTCACTCTCACATTTTCACTCTCTCTCACACACTCCCACCCACTCTTTTTCTCACACTCACTACCTTTTTCTTTCTCACCCCCTCTTTCACTCATTCTCTCTTACTCCCTGTCACATTCCCTCTCACTCGCTCTCTCTCATACAAAGGTGTGAGAGAAAAAGGGTGTGAGAGAGTCTGACGAAGGAGTGAGAGAGATTGAGTGAGAGATAGAACGTAAGAGAAAGATATTTTGAGTGGGAGGAAGAAAGGGAAGAGAGAGAAATATCTCTCACTTTCTCTCTCTCTCTCTCTCTCAGTCTCTCTTTCTTTCTCTCTCTCACACAAACAGCACTCGTAACCAATAGGCCATTGTGACATATTGTGTCATACGCAAGCTCTGTGCTTCATTCCCCATCAATTATTCATTTTAGGTCTAATTAAACTACCCCTCTTCCTCATTTAACCCCCTCCCCTCCCCCTTTCCAACCAGTGGGGTCAATCTGCTGTAATCGAATGACAGCCGTAGTTTGAAATATCGCTGCGTTATTATTGAATTTCGGTGATTTTATTGATGAATGATGCTCACGATCAGAGTGGAAAGTTCATGGAAAATTTTTGATGTTAATGGGAAGTCACAGTTTACATAATGCGATTCGTCCTCTAATAATTCTCTCTCTCTAACACACACACATACACACTAGCTCTCTCTTCCCCCTCTCTCTTTTTCTCTCTCACTTTTTCTCTTTAATACTCACCTCAATACATTAAGAAGATTTGTAAAAATCATTATTTCTAATTACCACCCCATCTTCTGTCATCAACATTCATATCATCTTCGTAATCATTTTATATTAATTTTATTTTAATCATTTTTTGCTAATCTTTTTCTCAAATCTTACTTTTTAGTCTCATTTTTAGTATTAAAAACATTATGATCCATTCTCATCATCTAAATTAGCAATTCATAACGTAATATTAATTGAAATCAATCTAAAATCTGAAGTCAATTTAATTAACTCAATATTTTGCTGAATTTAAGAAAAACGAAGACCAAATGTTCTCAAGGTTGAGTGGTCGAATGGACGAGTTTTGTCCAAACTTCGCCTTTTCATGTAAATGCATCACTTAAAATTTCATTTAATTAGCTCTACCCATTAGATCACTGTTAATATTTCCAACAAAATGTAAATAGTATCAACCAGGTCTACTTTCTATGTGATGTTAAAATATTGTATGTGAGCGCACATTTGAAAACAGAAATTGTAAATTTATCATGAATAAAGTAATCTAATTTAATCTTTTATGGTCAAGTGTTAGTGAGAAGGATATCCTTGAATATCCTCTTCCAAGAATGGACATTTATATGTTCAAACTTCGCCGGTTCATGTAGATTGTAGATACATCACATTCATATTATCGTTATCAAATTGCATCTCATATTCATTTCACTAGGGAAGTGATAGCCGCGAGCCGTAGCAGGTATCTGTTCAATCAGATAGAGATAAGCTGCGTTCTCCTAGGCCCTCTTTGTAAGGGTGACCGATTAGATTGGCCGGCAAAAAAGACACTGTTCTCTGCTGTAAAATTACTTCCCGGTGGTTCGGAACCCACCTAAAAATGTAGGTCCAACTCATCAATCACCATCATCCTACTCATTACCCACGCACAGATCTCAGACCTATGTGGGCTTCATCCTACAAAAAAAGTTTGTTGAATAATTCTCTAGTTTAGCTTTGTAAATATTACAGTACCTATATATTTTTAACCATCATAATCTAGAATCTAAGACTATGCTTTTTGTAATCTACATGAATAAATTAAATAATCTAATCTAATCTAATCTCTCTTCCTCATTATTTGTCGACGTTACTCTAACGCTGAAGAAGAAGAAGACAGTTGAAGAAGAGGAAGGAGAATAGGAAGATGGAGAAGATAAAGAAAAACAGAATATAAGGGGAAGAGGATGAAAAAGAGGGGAGGAGTTGAAAAGAAAGAAGAAGAAGACAGTTGAAGAAGAGGAAGGAGAATAGGAAGATGGAGAAGATAAAGAAAAACAGAATATAAGGGGAAGAGGATGATGAGAAGATAGAGCAATAGGATAAGGAGGAAGAAGTAGCAAAGAGGTGGAGGCGATGGATGAGTAGCGAGTGTAGGAGTAGGAGAAGAGGGAGAAGAACAGAGAATTAGAGGAAGAGGAGATGAATGACAAATAGGTTGATGAGTAGGGAAAGGAAAATTACGATGAAGAGGCGTAGGAGTAGGAGGTAGAGGAGCTGGTGAAGAGGAAGGATGGTGATGAAGAAAGTGGAAGAAAAAAGATGATGACGAAGAAGAAGTAGAAGGACGAGAAGAAAAAAGGAGGAAAAGAAGAAAAAGAGGAGGAGGAGGAGGAGGAGGAGGAGTAGTAGAGGAGAAGGATGAAGAGAGGAAGGAGAATGAGAAGATCGAGAAGAAAATGAATAAAAACATATTATAGGGGAAGAGGATGATAAAGAGAAGAAGAAAGTGCAAAATGATTATGAGGAGAAAGAGGAAAAGAGGAGTAGGGAGGAGAGGAGGAAGAACGTAGAATTAGAAGAGAATGGTGAAGAGGAGAAGAATGATGAATAAGTTGGGAAAGGATAAGGATGATGATGAGTGGAGGAGTAGGAGGTACAGGAGCTGGAGAAAGAGAGTAACTGTGCATAAGAAAAAGAAGCATAATGATGGCGACGAAGAACGTAGAAAAAAGGAGAAAAGAAATAACGAAAAAAAACTATTAAATTGAATTCATAAATGGGATTTGTAAGATTTGTAATTCATATGTTATAATGAATTCAGTTTCTTTACCTCTCTATTTTTTATTCTTTATTGAAATCTACTCTATTTACTCTCCATGATTTGTTCAACTAATGCTGGTTGCTTAGTTTTTCTATTTATCATTCAGTATCTATTGACTCAATAGCGGCTCTAAGGCTTGTTTCACACATACCCGGCAGTCAGGTAACCGCTGTTGTTCACATATGGACGGCTTCACACTTCCGATTTTTGAAATTATATGATACAATAGTATTATGATGTTGAAGATCCATCTTGTTTCTACTAATACATAATAAAAACTTGAAAACACTTAAATGGAAATAATAACTCTTGACAACAGAGTGAAACGGCCGTCACGCCATAACGTGTTTTTTAAGTTTAGTATTTTTCGGCTCAAAAATGTTTATCAAAATTTAATATTATAAATTATTTTTAGTTTTTCGTTTTGAGTGAACATTCAAAGTAATAGTCGTTAAGTGAAAAAGAATCAGTTTTTTTTGTGTGAAATTTTTTTAGCAAATCTAAATGTTTACTCTGTGTTAACCTCAATGTTTTGGACAATATAACATATTCAAAATTTGTGAAGAGAGGAGTTTTGGAATTGATTCTGTTGCTCCATCACATTCACTGCAATTTTGTCACAATAAATAAATGTTATTCTGCCGGGTAAACGACACCGGTTACTCGATGTGTGAAGGGTCACTATTGAATCAATGATTTATTGAACGACCGGGAAACCGACATCCTACAGTGATCAATAGACACATAATCTTGCGCAGATTTCAAAGATTAGAATATTTTGTGGTTTTGAAAGCGAAGATTGAATTTACACAATAGAAAACGAATTTAAATCCTGAAGATTTTAAGCATGGAAAAACCAGACATCAAATTTCAGTATATATTCCTCAACGAAAGCATCTATCAGCAGATCCCTGTCAAACTTTACAAAGGATACCTTTGCGTGGGTTTCGAGCAAAAAACTTTCTGTCCCTCCTACACATGTGAAGGGACAAAGGGCTTTTGTTCCCTTCATTTCAACAGTTTTTTCTATGGTTTATTCACTCCCCCTCTTTTTTAAAAATTGTTTTGTTCTTATTCGTCAATTCTCTGTTTCATGGGAATGTTTCTATACTATGCAACACTTCTCATGTTTCAATATAAGCCTATTTTTCCTCAATTTTTTGTAGGATTTGAATGTTTCCATTTTTTTGAACATTTTTCTATAGACCTTCCTTTTCAACCTTGCTCTATGAACTTCTCTCTCATACATTCAGACATTCTTCTACCTTTCTTTTCTCTCTTGGCACCCGCGCTTGTTCAAAGCAGTTTTGTTCTCTGTTCATCCATCCCTATAGATCTAGTTCTAGACATAAGAGAGTCCTGCATCTCGTATATTATTCTTAATTTTCAACCCTCTATTCTTCTCGTACAGACCTTCTCGTACTCCCATTTTCTCAGTTTTAAAATTATTTTTCAACTAGAAATTCAATGAGTTGAAATTTTGAAATATTATTCAAACACTAATCATTGATTATTATTAATTATTCAATTACAGTATATCAAACGTTTTACAAACTCCACAAGCTGTCCAAATATTGTCAGTTAAAATGTCTTTTTATTTGTGAAATCGATATCAGGAATGAATATAAATTTATTGATATTTTCAATGATTAATTATCATTTTATTGATTAATCGTCATTAATCTTCTAGATATGCTTCCGTGGGTATTTCGACCACCCTTTATGCTAGTGACTTTGATTTCATAAAGGGGAAAGTCACTGGGATCAATGAAAAGAATGGAAGTCGGCAATTGTTAGATTGAATCTAACAGTGCGAGCGATTGCATAACTTTTCAAGTCCAGAAGGCATTCATTATTATTGCAAAAAAAGGTAGTCAGGGTATTGACAGGTTCTAATAGATTATCACATGCTAAGCCTCTTTTTGTTGAGCTTAAAATAATGACAATAGTGAGTTTTTACATATACACAGTATTATTGCATGTTAAAAGAAACTCATCCAATTTAAAATTAAGACTTGATACTCATAGTTATAACACAAGGAATTGTAAGAGGATTGATATTCCCTATCAAAGATTATCTAAAACAGCTAAAAGTTATGATACACTTGGCATTAAAATGTACAATAAATTACCAACAGATTTAATTATGGAAACGGGAAAGAAATTTAAGACCAGGTTATTAAATTGGCTTGTAATTAATCCTTATTATACTGTTAATGAGTTCTTTGAAAGTGAAATAATTGTTGCTTAGAGATGTTTACATCATTTTTGTATTTTTTATGTAATTGTTCAGGAGGCTTAGGTTGTGCTGTGAGCATTATGCATAACCCATATGATGAGTCACATGTATTGTTTGAATATATATTCTAGGGCTTGTTTTGTATTTGTGTATACAATTAGTATTGTAAATCTATTTTATTTGTATTTGACGTTGTCTATTGTTCAAAGAGCTTAATGACAATAAAATTATATTTATTTATTTTATTGCTCTCCTAAAGAATCTAGACACTTGCTTCGAGAATAATATCAGTAAAGAAGTTCAGAGCTCATTCTAACCCTCAAGTTGCTATTTTTAACAGTGATAACTACAATTCTCAGACCAATCTCGAATGTTAGATTCAATCTAATGGTGCAAGTCCTCTGGGAACTTCCTGTAGCGCAAATGATCCTGGGTTAAAAGGTCTAGAAAATCTGTTTTGTGCGTCATTTTGCTATGATTGCATTTCCTGCTATCTCATGTTTTATGATATGTTTGTCAACATTTTTTTCTTATTTTGTGTGTTACAGATGTGACGCTGTGACTGTTACGTCATCATATGATGGAGACAAGATGGCGTGGTCTATGGCTGGGTTCAATACTTGCAACTCTGCTGATACCAACAGCTCATCCCGCCGAAGATGACATCCGTGATGCTTCAGCGTTGCTACTTTCTGATTCTTTCAAATTCACCCGAAACTCCTACAATGTCAGTATTCCTGAAAACTCAATGGGTAAGACATTTGTCACCCCAGAAGAAAAAATGGGGGTGCTCAGGGGTGAGGAGGACTTGGAAGTTAGATTCAAGATAGTGAATGGTGATAGGGATAAGTTTTTCAAGGCTGAAGAACGTTTAGTGGGGGATTTTTGGTTTCTGTTGTTAAGGACTAGAACGGGTAACACAGATGTGTTGAATCGTGAACGGAAAGACAAGTATGTGCTTCAAGTCCGTGCCACTGCCACTAAGAGAGATGGGAAAAAGACTGCTGTGGTTGATGCTGAAACCACTGTCACTGTCACTGTGCTAGACACCAACGATTTAAAACCGCTTTTCTACCCCACAGAGTATGAAGAAACAATATCTGAAGATGTCCCACTTCATCAAAGCATCCTCAGGGTTTCTGCTGATGATGCAGATCTTGGTAGAAATGGTGAGATCTACTACAGCTTCCAAGAAAACACAGAACAATTTGCTGTGCATCCCACAACAGGAGTTGTCACCCTTACACGACCTCTTCGATACTCTGAAAGATCATTACACCAGTTGACAGTGCTTGCACAAGATCGTGGAAGTGTGTTAAAAGGTGGAGGAAAACCTAGCACTGCACGGTTAAGGATAATTGTGAAACAAGTGAACCTTCATGGTCCTGAAATATATGTACATCACCTTCCTGACATTGTAGAAAACTCAAACACTGATATTTATGCAATTGTAAGGGTGTTGGATAGGGATGAAGGTATTCATGGTAAAATCAAATCATTGGAGATTGTGGATGGTGATCCAGATGGACATTTCAGGATAACTAGGAGTCAATCAAAAGTTGATGAGTTTAACATTGAAGTTTTAAAACTGCTTGATAGGGAAACAGCTCCTCAAGGTTATAATCTAACACTGCGTGCCATAGATAGTGGTGTTCCACCAAGACAAACCTACAAATCTGTTCCAGTGCATTTAGCAGATCTCAATGACAATGCACCTGTGTTTGATAGAGAAATCTATGAGGTAGATATCCCAGAAACAGCACCTGTCAACTCGCCCATCATAAGGTTGAAAGTGTCTGATGCAGATCAGGGTAGAAATGCTCAGGTGTTCTTGGAAATTGTTGGAGGTAATGAAGGTAATGAGTTCACTATTAACCCAGACACTGGAATGCTTTATACTGCTGTACCTTTAGATGCCGAGTCAAAGGCATTCTACACTTTGACTGTGTCTGCAATAGATCAAGGTAATGCTGGAACAAGGAAACAATCATCAGCCAAAGTGAAAATCAATGTTGTTGATGCCAATGATAATGATCCTCTGTTTGAAGCAGGTGAGGTGAATGTAACTATCAATGAAAATGAACCAGCTGGTGCAGCTGTGATCAAAGTGAATGCACGTGATAGAGATTCTGGTGAGAATGCCTACATTTCCTACAGCATTGCCAACCTAAATCCAGTGCCCTTTGAGATTGACCATTTCACAGGTAGTGTTCGTACAACACAAGTGTTGGATTATGAATCTATGAGAAGAGAGTACATACTAAGAATCCGAGCTTCAGATTGGGGTGTACCCTACAGGAGACAAACTGAAATGCAGTTGAGGATAATATTGAGAGATGTGAATGACAATCGTCCTCAGTTTGAGAAGGTGGATTGTGTTGGTAATGTTCCAAGACTTCTTCCAATTGGAAGTGAAATCATGACATTGTCAGCTATTGACTTTGATGCAGGAAATATTATAAGCTATAGAACTGTTTCTGGTAATGAGGATGGTTGTTTTTCATTGGATAGTACATCAGGAGTGTTGTCAGTTACTTGTGATTTAGCAGATGTACTTATCAATGAAAGAATTGTGAATGTAACTGCTACTGATGGTACACATTTTGCAGATGTGACAAGTATACGTATACAACTTGTCAATACTAAACGTGTGATGACTAATAGTGGAGATGATATGGGTGGTTTCCAATGCCGGGATACGGGTGTAGCTAGGAGATTGACTGAAGTTATAGCTGCTGCTGAGAAAAATAACAACCCTTCAAGTCAGGAGGAGTTTGCAATGATGCCTTCAAGGTATGGAGAAAATGTTCACACTCCAGAATGGTTGTCATTTCCTGTACATTTAGAAGTTAATGAATCTGCACCAATAGGGATGGTTTTAACAAAATTGCGAGCAAGAGACAGAGATTTGGGTTATAATGGGAAGCTTGTTTTTGGTATTTCATCAGGTGATGAGGATTCTGTTTTCCGATTGGATCCTGATACAGGTGAGCTGAAAATTATTGGGTTTTTGGATAGGGAGCGTGAAACTGAATATCTTTTGAATGTGACAGTATCTGATTTGGGACGACCAATGAAATCCACCTACAAAGTGCTTCCAATTAATGTGTTAGATGTCAATGATAATGCCCCCAAATTCCAAAGAACTTTGGCTAGTTTTCGAGTAACTGAAAAAGCAAGAAATGGTACAGTGATATTCAGGGTAAATGCAACTGATGCAGATTTGGGTAGAAATGCAGAAATTATGTATTCTCTTGTGACAGACACTGATGATTTTAAGGTGGATCCTGTTTTGGGGATGATTTATGTTGCAGCAGATTTGGATCGGGAGAAACAAGAGTTGTATGAGTTGAAGATTCGGGGAAGGGATTGTGCTGGTGATATGACAGATCCTGCATCTCTACATTCTGATGCATTGGTGAGGGTTAGTATAGATGATGTCAATGATAATCCTCCTAGGTTCAGTTTGGGGACATATTCGGTGAAAGCACGAGAGGATATCCCTGAAGGTACAGTTGTGGCCATTGTTAGTGCAAATGACCCTGATTTGGGGCATGGTGGTGAGATAACGTACAGTCTTTTTGGGGAAGCTGAGGTCTACATTCCGTTTACAATCGACCATCTAACTGGTACAGTCCGAACTGTAAAACGGTTAGATTTTGAAGAAAGGCAAGTTCACAGTTTAACAGTTCGCGCATCAGATCGTGGGTCTCCACCTCTGACGTCAGAGGCGACTCTAGTGGTGGAAGTGGTCGATGTTAATGAAAACCTGCATCCTCCGTTGTTCGACGATTTTGTGGTAGCTGCTTCTGTTCTGGAGAATCAACCTATTGGAACCTTGGTGACCACCATCAAGGCCACTGATGCTGATCTGCCTGGTGACGACTCAAGAATTGGATACTACATCCGAGCTGGCGATGGGATTGGATATTTCAACATTGATGATGAAGGTAGGGCGCTACTTATATTTATATTCTTTGTAGAAATATATTACTTCAATGAATATTTTATTATGAATTTCATGTCAAATTATTACAGTCCAAATATTGTAACAAGTATTGTATTCAAGGAACCCTGTTTGTACAACAGAGTTGAGATATTTTATTCTGAATAACATGCTAAGAGTCAAACTCTACGGTACCCTATTTGAACAGTAGAGTTGAGAAATTCTCCTATTAGTTGACCTTTAATACAAAAGCATTCAGAATAGGCGGCTCTGGTAGCGCATTGGTTGGAGCGCTTGTCTGTGATTAGATGAGACTATAACCGGGATTCGGAAGTCTCCAGTAGAAGTTATAAAATTGACTACTTTAGTATTATATGCTGTAGTAGTAGGGAATACTCAAGTATTGCCCTCACTTCAAAGTTACTACTACATAGTTCGCTGCTAGAATAAAAGTACGACAAGAATATGAATATATGTAGAATATAGAAGAATATGATACACATAAATATATAATAAAAATGGAATGATCTTGAAAGAAAAAATAATCGTGTGTTAATAACGTGATGAAAGGGATAGAAGAGCTAAAATCCCAGTGGAAGAAGACGTAGCATACTACTTTGTGGTGGAAGAAATAGATAATCATTATATTATTAGCGTATGGCTTTTTATGGTGTAGAGACCCTTTACAGGTAGTTTCACCATACACGAACAATTCAATGGTTGGACTATGGTTTCGCCTCGCCGTTGTAATCCGTTTTAACATATGATTTTTTTTCTTAATAAAATTTTCCAAATTTAGGTTTAATTATCCTCCAAAATTGAGCATTCGTCTGTTGATAAATTTTAAAATGATTAATTTTATGAACCACTTTCGCATTTGCATGATTTATCATTCATGAGAATCAGGGAATGTGGTAGAAGGAGATATCAAAGAAGAGAGTAATGAGAAACAGTGTAACTGTAGAATCGGATGATAAGGAAGAAAGAAATATTAAGGAAGAGAGAACTATGAGAAACTGGGAAACTGTAGAATCAAGAGAACTAGTTGTGATCGAGCAGCCGTGATCGAGTTGTGATCGAGTTGTGATCCAGTTGTGATCGAGCAGCCGAGCGAGACGGTTGTGCTTTCAGTTATCTCGAGTTATGATTACGTTATCTCCAACCCTACGAAACAGTTCAGGCTCTCTACTGCAATAACTGCTGCTAATAATTGGTAAAGTGAGGTTATTATTTTTGATTCGGATAATTTCTAGTTCGTTTCTTTGCACAATATTTTTTATTATTTTATTTTTCCTTCTTTCTCATCAGTGTTTCCTATTTCAGGGGCTTCCCCTTTCCTAGTCGTCTCGATCGCCCTCTTGACGCATTCACTTTCCTTTCATTCCTGTCCTGTTTCTTCATAATCTTCCCGATCCTTTATTGCTTGTCGTTTCTTATATTTTGATTCCCTAGTATATGGGATCTCATATTCATCCAATTCCGATTCCGAGATTGATTAGGGCAGAATGGGTGATAAATCTGGTTGCACAATATGTAAGGCTCCGATAGCGAAAACGAGAAGTAGTATTGTTTGCAGTGACTGCAATAAACGGTGCCATCCGAACTGTGTAAATATGACCAAGGCCGATGTAGACTTTGTTATTGCGGAGGGCGAAATATGGAGATGTCCACCATGCTCTAAATTAAGGAGACAGAGTATGAAGGCTGTCTCTGCGGCTGAGGATGGTACTGCCAGCTTGTCACAAGTGATATTCATGCTGGAGGAGGCCAAACTCGATAGAAATCGGATGGAAAAGGACTTTAATACTTCTTTTGAGTTTGTTAACAATAAAATAGATGACCAGACTAAGACTATAGCTAACCAAACATTGAAATTAAATGAGAGTCTCAGACTAATCGAGGATTTGAGGAGGGAAAACGTCAACCTCAAGAAAAAAATGAGTGATTTGGAGGTAAGGCTCGAGGATGCTGAACAGTACTCTCGCTCCAATACTCTTGAAATTTATGGAGTACCAGAGGTGAAAAACGAGGATGTGTACGAGACAGTTAGAAGGGTGTGCACCACGCTCGACGTCAACATTACACGGGAAAAAATTGATGTGTGTCATCGCTTAGGGAAGCCTAAGGAGGAAAATCTTCCTGCTGGAATCATAGTGAAGTTCGTCAGGAGAGAGGATAAATTTGCGGTGATTGCGAAGAGAAAGGTCAAGCGGAATTTATCCACCCAGGATCTTGGTTTCCAACAAACACCTCCAGCTCCAGTTTATATCAACGAGAGCTTGAGTCCGGAAAGAAGGAGGATCTACGCTGCAGCCAAAGAGGCTAAGAAAATCAATAACTATACGTATCTATGGGTGGATAAGGGTAAAATCTTCATGAGGAAGGAGCAGGGTAAGCCTTGTGTAAAAATCTCGTCCCTGAATGATCTTTCAAAATTGTGAGCTTTTTTCTGGAACAGTTTTTATGATTGGAGTAATGGCTGTTTTTTCTTATGTCAGATTTGATTTTACGAAGCAAGTTGAAGAAGGAAAGAATTATATAATGAGTGATTTTTATAGAATAGTTATTTTGCCAAATAATGTTATTTTAATTAATATTATATTATTAAATTATAGAAAGAACTATATAAAAATTTTTGATAGAATAGTTATTTGGACAATAAATAGTATAATGTTCTTGCCAATCAATAGTATAATTCATTTGCCAAAATTAATAGTATTATATTTTTGCCATGTAATAGTATTGAGTCAACTGGAAACTTTTTCTACTTATATTCGATTTACTATTAAATTTAGTTGTCAATCTACCATTAGTCTCAGATGCTGGTTTACATCATGGAAGAGAGTGGCATGGGTAAGGAAAAACACCTTAATTCAGCACTTAAATGGAAACTAGTACAACTCTACTAAATTCAATAGATGAAGTAAATGAATATTTTGACTCAAATGCTGGGATCCTGTTCTTTCATCAGAATATCCGAAGCCTAAACTCTAATTTTGATTCATTTCTATCTTATATTAATAATTTAAATAATAAACCATACATTATTATTCTGAGTGAGGCATGGTTACAGGATATTGATGAATTGGACTTATACAGTATTGAAGGATATGAGAGTTTTGCGGCGGCTAGTTCGATGACAAGGGCGGGTGGTGTTGTAATTTTTGTGCATTCCTCTATTTCCGCAACAAAAAAGGATTGCCGTATTTCTAATTGTGATTCTCTATTGCTTTCTTGTAAATATAAAAACTATTTATTTCATGTCTTGGGATTGTACAGGTTCCACCTCGGTGATCGTAATGAATTTATTGCCAGTCTTGATAGATTTCTAGTCACTACAAAAAATTTGGATTTATATTTCCTAGGAGATGTAAATATCAACATAGGAGTTTCTGACGTACATAGCGATGCATATTTAAATTGTCTTAATGCTAATGGTTTGCAGCAGTTGGTTGATGTTGATACGAGGGTAGTGGGGTCATCATTGACCTGCATAGACCACTTGTCATACCGTTCAGGCCTATACGAAATTCATAAAGTGGCTGTCATAGAAACACTTATTACCGATCACCGAGCTGTTGCCTGTTTGTTACCTATAAGAGTCGAAAAAAGGAGAATTAAGCAAACTGAATTCAAAACATGGATCATACGATTTTAAACAACCTCCTGCAACTAGAGGATTGGGAGTCAGTTTTCAATGAAACTGACACTGACAAAGCTTTCAATGTTTTTTATGAAATTTGTAATAAGTATATTGAAAAATCCACTAAAACTATTACATATAAGCAAAAGACCAAAATGATTAAACCCTGGATGACTCCTGGTCTGGCCAACGCAATACAGGATCGAGATAAATTGCATAAGATTCATAAAAATGACCCTAATAATCTAATTATTAAAAGAAAATTTGATAATCTAAAAAATAAAATCAAAGTTTGGATTAAGGAAGCTAAAATTAATTATTATTCTTCCCAGCTATTTATTCATAAACAGAATCCTAGAGAAAAATGGAAAACTTTAAAAACACTTTTACCAATGAAATCCAAAAATAGAGATGCTGATATTGTACTTCAGGAAAATGATTCATTAATTGATGATCCTGAGCAGGTCTCTAATCTTATGAATAAATATTTCGTTGAGATGCCTCATAATCTTTCTCAGTCATTTATAAATTTGTCTAATCAGGTTCAGGCACAATCATCTGAGTTCTTTAGAATTAAATTAAGTAATAAATCCATCTTTCTAAATCCTGTTACAGCATATGAGTTGCAAGTCTTTGTGCACTCACTTTCAACTCGCAAAAGCTCAGGTGATGACATTATAACTGCAAGAATCATTAAGGAAAACTTGGTGTCACTTTCTCCTGTTCTAATCTATTTATTCAACTTGAGTTTAGTTTCTGGGCATTTCCCTGAAATACTCAAATATGCTTCAGTTATTCCAATTTTTAAGAAGGGAAGTAGACTCAATAAAGAAAACTATAGACCCATTTCATTATTACCCATCTTGTCAAAGCTATTTGAGAAAATTGTTAAAAAAAGATTACTCTCTTTTCTAAACAGCTATGACTTTTTTTCGGCTTGTCAATTTGGCTTTAGAGAGAATGTTAGTACTGAGATTGCTTTACAACATTTTCTGGAGAACGTCTATTTAGGACTCAATGGTGGTTGTAGTGGCAAAACAGCTGGTCTCTTCTTAGATATCAGTAAAGCATTTGATACTGTGGGTCATGGTCTGTTGCTTGACAAGCTGGAGAGTGCTGGAATAAGAGGAACTCCTTTGGAGTGGTTTAGGTCCTATCTCAGAGGCAGGAAACAATATGTTAGAATTAGCGGTGCTACAAGCAATGTTCTACCATTGACATGTGGTGTACCGCAGGGATCAGTCCTTGGGCCTATTCTTTTTTTGATTTTTGTCAATGATTTGTATAATGGTAACTTCAATGGTCGTATCACTGCTTTTGCAGATGATACTGCACTCTCATATTTAAGTAATAGTATCCATGATTTACACACCAAACTTCAGTCTGATTTAAATAAAATTTCTTTATGGTTTGCCTGCAACAAGCTTAAGATTAATGTATCAAAAACTAATTACATGATTTTCAGCCTCACTGGAAATTCAGAACTACTTGATCCTTTGCGTTTACACTCTCCAGTTTGTCATAATGCCGATTGTGGTTGCCCAGTTGTCAGTTTGACAAAGTGCACAAGGTATTTAGGTATCACACTAGATGATAATTTGAATTGGAAACAGCATATCGCAGTACTGAAGAAATCATTGAGGTTTTATTTAATGGTCTTTCATCGCATTGGTTTTTTATGCGATTTTAATGTTGTGAAGGAACTTTATTTTTCCTTTGTGCATTCAAAAATAGATTATGGAATAACCTGTTGGGGTAGTTCGTACTATACCAGCCAGGACCCAATCATCAAGCTGCAAAAAGCATTTGTTAGATTGATGACGGGCAGCAACTTTGATGAGCATACCTTCCCAATTTTCTGCCATCTTAAAATTCTACCAGTGAGATTCATGTATGTTTTCAAGGTGCTGTCTGTTTTCTTTCAAATTAGTGGAAATAGAGGTGTAACAATTGATTATTGTAATCTTGCTACTCCCAGTCGTCCAACTAGGCTGGCTGCGGGTTTGAGTGTCAGGTGCCCGAGACCCAATTGCACTCTCTTCCGCAAGACGTTTATATTCTTGGCACCTAGGTTCTACAACGTTCTGCCCCTTAGTCTAAAGCAGACAATAGGAACACCGTGTTGTCGATGTTTTTTGAGAAGGAAACTTAAGGCTTGGCTGTTAACTCTTTCCCCTGAATATGTAGAAGGCTTGTTTCGAGTGCTTGGTTGAGTAGCCTACATCATACAATATAATATGATACAAATTATTAATTTGAAATTTCACATGATTAATTTTTCCTTTAAAAACCTTGTAATTTATCCTTTTTTCATTTTTTTCTGATCTCTGATGATTCGTTTCCATCCGACTCCCTCCAGCGGTCCACAAGTACTTATATCTTGTGTGCTGGACTGTACTTTCTCAAGATACTTATTATTATTGTATAATTCATCTGAGTTGCAGCGTGATTTATATTATCTTGTAATTCTTATGTATTTTTATTTTTAGTTTATTTTTTCTTTTGTATATTGGATTGACTTCTTTTGCTTTTGATTATTAGTTGCAAGTTTCTGTAATTTTTGTTGCTGTTGTTGTTGTTCTGTTCGTATTGTAATTTTGTATCTTGAGAATAAACTTTATTATTATTATTATTATTAACTACAGGTGGAAGAGATATCAGAGGAGAGAGAATCATGAGAAAAAGGGGGACTACAGAATTTTTAGGAAAAGAAGGAAATGCAAAAAAAAGGAATTAATATTCCTGGATTTCTTGTTCCATGACGAACTGCGTTGTTAATATTAACTTTTCATGTGAAATTTAACGACTTGCAGTCAAATATTTGTTAAGAATAAGTATAATAACTCACTTAATCTGGCCGAGTACTTTCGAATCTATGAGATCCATCTTCAGAGGTTTCTCATGCCTCTGAAGATGGATCTCATAGATTCGAAAGTACTCGGCCAGATAAAGGAATTAATAATTACTTAGGTGAAGGCGTAAGCAGAGGAATTCTCAGGAGAGAGAATCATGATAAACAGAAACTGTAGAATCTTGAGATGTGATAGAAAGAAATAACGAAAGAGAGAGAATCAAGAGAAACTAAAGATCACAGAATTTGTAGAAAATAATGAAAATGTAGAAGAAAAGAATAAATAATTTTTAGGTGAAGGCGTGAGAAGGAGAATTCTCAGGAGAGAGAAACATGAAAACAAGGGAGAGTGTAGAGATGTGATAGAAAGAAATATCTAAAAAGAGAGAATCATGAGAAACAGGCAGACAAAGAATTTTGCGATACGTTTTTAGGAAAAGGAGAATTTGTAGAAAAAAGGAATAAATAATCCAGGTGAAGGCGTAAGCAGAGGAATCGTCGAGATCACTAGTAAAGAGAAGTTGAAGTGGGATAAAATATCTCGATATCTCGAGAGGATTAGAGAGAGAGAGAGAGAGAGAATGAGAGGGAGAGAGAAAGTGTGAGTGAGTGAGAGAAAGGTAAAGAAGGGTTGTAAGCCACAGTACATGTAAAAGAACCATCAGGAAAAGCTACGACCCTGTGACTACAAGATATTTGCATTTTTATGGAGGGGAATGAAAGAACTGGGAACATAAAATGGCGAACGGAGAACGTTATGTATTTTGCGGAAAAACTAATAATATTTAATGAGATTTGTGTTTGCCTTGCCCTGCAACATTTTTCTATGTACTTACATGATGGGTGGGGGATGTGAGGGGGCATTTTGAGGGGGGAAATTATTGTTCAAAAAATGTCGAGATATTGCTTCAGCTATTTCCAAAATTGGGCAGTTTCGATCATTTATGTGATTTATTGTTTAGGTATTCTCGATTTTGGTTTAGTATAATTATAGTTTATTATTATTTAGTCTATTGGTTATTGCCCTGGTGTAGTAATATTATTAAATTGGGAAACTTGATAAGAATGAGCTACTTGCTGTTATCCGTCGACGAAACTCCAACACTGGTGAATAAGAGATTGAAGGAGAGAAAGAAGAACGAGAATGAAGAATAAGAAGAAGAAAAGGAAGATCAAGGAGAAGAAAAATAAGAGTGAGAATAAGATGAACGAGAAAAAGAAGGGGTATAATAATATGAAATCAGGAATTCTTTCCTCTCTTAACAATATTGTGTGTGAAAAGGAAGTCTAGTCCTCAGGTCTTTTGTCAGGGTAGGTTAATTTTATTGTTTTTTATTCCTCTTTTCTTACCTTTCTTTTTTTCATCTTATTTTTTCTTTTTCTATCTCCTCTTCTTATTGTTTCCTGTTTCTGGTTTTATTTTTCTCCATCTTATTCTTGTACTCTTTTTCTCCTCTGTCTTCTTCACCTTCTTTTTTACTCTTATTTACTTTTACTCTTTTTAATAATTTATTTACAAATTTGATTATCTTTTATCTCCTTCTTCATTTCCCCCTCGTTTTCATCTTCCCCTTCTTCTCTTCCTCTTTTTCCATTTCTTATTAATCTTTTTTTTTTCTTCTCCATCTTCTCTGATTTTCTTCTGCTTTTTAAATCTATTTACAAATTAATTGTCTCCTTTTCTTTTTCTTCCCCTTCTTCTCCTCTTTTTCTTCTTCATTTTCTCCTCTTATCTGTTTTTCTTCTCCTTTCACAATTTTATTTCGGAAATCTATTTACAAATGAATTCTCTTTTTTCTTCCCCTTTTCTTCTCCCTCTTTCTCCCTTTCTTTTCTTTTTTCTACTGTATCATCCTCTCCTCTTGCTTCCTCTTCTTTTTCTTTTTTTCTACTCTATCTTTTCCTCCTCTTCTTCCTTTCCCCTTCTCCTCCTCATCCTCATACCCACTCCTCCTTCCCCTCCTCCTCCTCCTCCTCCTCATCCTCACTCCTCCTTCCCCTCCTCCTCCTCCACATCCACCTTCTCCTCCCCTCCTCCTCCTCCTCATTCACCTCCTCCTCCTCCTTATTCACCTCCTCCTCCTCCTCATTCACCACCTCCTCCTCCTCATTCACCACCACCACCTCCTCCTCCTCCTCCTCATTCACCACTTCCTCCTCCTCCTCCTCCTCATTCACTACCTCCTTCTCCTCATCCTCCTCCTCCTCCTCCTCCTCCTTCTCCTCCTCCTACTCCTCCTCCTCCGCCTTCAATCCCTAACTCTCCAGCGCTAGAAGTTTCGTTGACAGAGGACAACATCTATGCGTCTATATTATTCGGAAATAAGTCATGCCTAAAAGCAAATATGCCGATAATAATTATAATCATATTCAATAATTATTATTATAATTTATAATTATATTCAATAATTATTATTGAATGATAAAATATAAAATTGATAGTTGCATGAAAGACGCAAGTTGAAAAAGAAGTTGGAGGAGTGGGTATGAGGATGAGGAGGAGGGCTTGCTGTCGTTTCAGCGGTCGTGAGTTCGAATCCCGCTCCTCCGTCTGGCATCTATGTGTTATCATTCACCTCATTACCCACGCACAAGTCTCGGACTTATGTGGGCATCGTCAGCAATGAAGAAAAGTTGCAAGCTGCTAGATAAGTTGCAGTAATGTGGACAAAGCTCATTGCAGCAACACTGTGGTCCTACTATTGATACATGTACATAACATATATACATATACATAATATATAATGTATATACGTATACATAACATATGTACATAAGACACTGTTGTCCTATACATGGTCTGCAATTATGAGCTCGCAAATAATCCGACTTCAAATATTGGTTCAGATGTTCAAGCTTCGCATGTGGTTTGAATCTGGAACTGCTTGTACAGGCTTCAAAAATATTACAACACCAGATACTCTCATTATACTCGTATTTGTGCTGTGCATTGATTATTATTCGTTGATTTGGAGATAATGCAGATGATCACTAGCGGTCTAAATAATACCTCCAAGTTTCTAAACTAAAAAATGTAATAAACTACTGCATATCACCATGGAATCACTATGAATTATTATGTATAAATAGAAATTGTCGTAGACTCGGCCGGTTGCACGAAAGCCAATTAAATAAGGAGTTTAATGCCAGTTAACTAACCGTCGTAAGTGTAACGGGTTTATTTCTGTTGCACAATGATCCATTAGTTAATTTTCGTTACCGAACGGGCAGAATCTGGCTACACTGTAATTTGATCAACAGTTGATTCTAAAGTTGAGAAAAAAGATGAATTAGAATCATTTCATTGTGAATTATTTGAATCATTATTCAACTATCTCAATATTATTATATTCTTAATAGATTTTATTCATTTTGAAAGGTTTTTAACACCTATGACCTAATTTACAGTTCCGTGTTCTGGTACAATAAACATAACCTATAAAATGTAACTTAACGGACATTAGTGATATTAAATCATTGGTGATCGGGCGGTTGAATATCTTTTACGCCGGTTAATCTAATCGGGGTTATCGTTTGTAATTGTCCTTTTTGCAACTAAATTCTCTCCATTAAGTTCAATTCCCGTAGAATGACGTCATTCTAAGGGGATTAAATTTAATTGACTTTCGTGCATCTGGCCGTTAGTGTCGTATAATTTTTATGCATCGCAGATAATTGATTGATTAATTGCCTTTAGTAAGGGCGAAATTAGCCTTGATAAGTAGCAGGAATCTGTTCAGTCGAATAAGATTAGCTACGAACTCCTAGGCTCTCATTGTAAGGGTGACCGATTGGATTGGCCAGTAAAAGGTCCCTGTTCTTTGTTGTAAAATCACTACTTTATGGTTCGCAACCCACCTTAAACTATAGGTCCACCTCTTCAATCACCTTCATCCAACTCATTACCTATATACACAGGTCTCATACCTATGTGGGTTTCATCCTCAAAAAATAATATTAAATTATTAACTGTATAAGCTTATTACTATGGAATTGAGTGAAGCCGTGAGCCGTAGCAAGTATCTGTTCAATCAGATTAGATAAGCAACGCTCTCTGGGCTCTCTTTATAAGGGTGACCGATTGGATTGGCCAGCCAAAACGACTATGTTCTCTGCTGTAAAATCACTTCCCCGTGGTTCGGAACCCACCTAAAATAGTAGGTCCTCCTTGTTTCCAATAACATGGCTTAAGCCGCGAGATGGAACTACCCGTAAGGGTCTCCCACCAATAATAGTTATTTATGTATTAAGAGCGTGAAGCGCGACTTTATCGCTCGAGCCAAAACATTTACTGCGCGACGCACAGCGGAGCGCAGTAATTTTGCGAGAGCGATAAAGAAGCTTCACGCGCGCAATACATACAATATTTTTCCTACAACTGCAGTTCTGGATTCCAACACAATAAAAGTTTGTAGTTTGTAACATCACAGACCGTGCGCGGATTTGGTTAGCGTTCGACTTTTTTGAGGTTATGTGAATCTCACGGATTCCATGATCCACCAATGAGAAGACATCAAAATCAAAACAGAAGCGTAAAGAAAACAGCTGGCGAGCGTAAAGTACTTTACCGCTTGCGGAGCAGTAAAGAGGTATTTTACAATTAGATTTCAGTACGTAAAGAACTACTTTACGATCAGCTGTAGGAAAAAGCCATTTACACTATTGTAGCCGAAGATAAATTAATTTTTATTTATGAAATAAATTCATCACTAAATATATATGATGTTGAAGATCCATTAATTTTATTAATTAAAATATTAATTTTATAGTAATATTAACTTCCCATCTTCTTGGTTAGAACGTTTCAAACGATAATAAGCTCTCTATTTCTCATAGGAAACGTTCATAACGTAAGAAATCAAAATCAAGAAAGTCGTGAGAAGTATTTTATGGTTTCTATTTGAGATTTGACTTATGATCCGTGGAGTAATAAAACGTGTAATTCCATTGAGAAACGTTGCGTAAGGCGTATTGTCCCATAAAGTCAGAACGTACAATCGTAGTTCAACTTTACAGCGTACTTGGGATTGTAAGCTCAAGAACATATGCCATATTTTATGGCTGCAAGCTCAGTAGTAATATGTCGGAGTAGTTTATGGATTATCTCTATCAGAGAGTTTTTGATTGTGAGTTTTTTTTACAAATCTTAGTTTGTAAGGATGTTAGTTCGTTTAGAGATATTTAGAACAGGCTTCAGGGCCGGTCTGGGGAGGTTGGGGGCCCCTGGGCATTGACTACCGGGGGGCCCCTTACTGGGGGGGGGTATGGATACGAATTTTTTTTTTTAAATATTACATAGAAAACCCGCTTTTCCACCAGGTATTTTACCAAAAAACCTGCAGTGCTCAACACTTTTTTGATTGTAATAATTACACACACAATATAGATTTTTTAAAGGATTTAGTTTATTGCTAGAAGTTCAAACATACACATTGCACAGGTTAAATACTCTTGACCATGTAAAAACTTGCACAACGTTTTTATCTATAAATCGTTATAAGGATTTTTTATTACTTACTAAAATAAATAATATACAGCTTCCAGCCTTGATGAACCTGCTAACTAACTATTTAAGTAGTTTTAATTTATTAGAATTAGCCAACTCATCTATAACGATATTTTTGTCAATTTTTGTAAACAAATCTCGTTCAATCAGATAGATAAGCTGCGTTCTCGTAAGTCCTGTTCGTAACGGTGACCGATTAGATTGGCCAGCAAAAAAGACAATGTTCTCTGCTGAAAATCACTTCCCGGTGGTTCGGAATCCACCTAAAACTGTAGGTCCAACTCATCAATCACCACCATCCAACTCATTACCCACGCACAGGTCTCAGACCTATGTGTGCTTCATCCTCCGAAAAAATCTTATAATAGTTAGAGTATTAATTCTATTTATAATGAATTATTTAAAGCAACGTGTGTATTGTGGAATATAACATGTCATGGGTTTGAATGAAAACATAAATACAAGAAATATTAAAAAATATTTATTATTCCGTTTTGTGGGCCCAGGTAGCCACCCGGGCCTGACTGGGCCTGACAGGCTTACATCAAAGACAATCTGATAGCCGAGTGCCGTAGCAGGTATCTGTTCAATCAGAGATAAGCTACGAAACTCCTGGTCATCTTTGTAACGGTGACCGATTGGATTGGCCAGCAAAAAATACTCTGTTCTCTGCTGTAAATCACTTCCCGGTGGTTCGGAACCCACCTAAAACTGTAGGTCCAACTCATCAATCACCATCATCCAATTCATTACCCACGCACAGGCCTCAGACCTATGTGTGCTTCATCCTCCGAAAAAATCTTATAATAGAGTATTAATTCTATTTAAATGAAATACCACTTTCTGCAATTATGCAGTTGTAAAAGTGTATTGATTTAGAATAGTTTTCATATTAATATAAAACGAGCAGTTCTGTGAACTGTCTAATTTGTAATAATTTGTTCAATTCAAACTTAAAGTTCATATTAATTGAAAACTGTTTTATGGATAAATTCATAACTAGTAGTTTAGTGAACAGTAGGTACTAACACAAGGGAACATACTCAATGACAATCACTGTCGCTGAATTAAACACAATCATCAGTCCTCCGTTGATTCAATTTCAGTAGTCTATTTAATGCTGTTTTGCACAAAAATTACTCTGTATCACATCAACAAGGTTGTGTTTTCTATTTGTGAGATGGTTGATTGCTCATATTAGATCTCAGATGGCTGAGTTTATAAAACAATCTTAATTAACTTTCTTTGTAGTGGTGAAGGTTATATTGTGGAAAATATCCACAATAAGACTTGAAGTTGTCACTACCATATTTATTGAAAACCATCAGTAACTAGTTTTGGTTGTCACACCATTATCAATCTCAAACAAACTAAAGCAAAAGAACAGAGTAGTTAAATATATACTTTACACAGAATGATACTATTTTGGCTGAGGGAGAACGTGGGTCTGATAGGCTGACCTTCATTGAAGGTCTGTGGTTGACTGAAGGTCAAAACAAGACATGCCCACTGGTTCAATATATACTTGACTCAGAATGATACTATTTCGGCTAAGGTAAAACGTGGCTCTGATAGGCTGGCCTTAATTGAAGGTCTGTGATTGGCTGAAGGACAAAACAAGACACGCCTACTGGTGGGAGGAGCAACAAGTAAAAATAAGTGTCAAAGTCAATAAACAAAAGTCGTGAACACATATACAGTAACAACAAGAACAATACACAAGTAAGGACACTGTAGCACACTGAAATGCAGTCAAGGTCAACCGAGAAAAACACGAAAGTATCGTTATTAAAATGTAGGCCAGAATTATGATGAGACCAATTTAGTTGTATTGAATTGGTTGAAATAAATTTGATCATTTAAACTAGTATTGGAATCGTTTTTTAATAACCCAATTATTTTGAAAGCTTCTAAAAATAAATGATCAATTTTCTTCTTTTCACAATCAAATGCAGAAATTCAATATTTTCTTTGGCCTCGAACTTGTGCCCATTAGTAATGAGATGCTCTGCTATATTTGATTCTCTTTTTTGGGTTTTCCAATCTCTGTGGTCTTTCCACATAACAGGTATTATAACAGGTATTCCCTTTTTCTCAAGATCCTCTCTTTTCTCAAGATTCCTTCCACCCCAAGAAGTATATTGCGGTTTCTTTTTCTGTGTTTTTTAAGCTCTTCTACCGACTTTCGTCACCTTTTTAAGACTCTA